>JAHWFP010199443.1:0-12337 GCA_023313725.1 Lithobius niger
ATTTGGCTCTGCACGTATCGGGCTGCACGTGTTGAATGCTGGGTTCGGTAAATTCGTATAGGCCTATGTTATTTTCCTCCCATACACAATTTTGGATTGTTGTTCCACAGAAGAAGAAAAGAGTGTGAGGGCGTTACTGTAATTAACGTAAACCTAATTTGCAAAATCACTGTTTTAAAATAAATCTCATTTGTACTTCGGTCGAAAATCGTGAAATTCCATCCTAAATAGAAAACGGAATCAATTTATTGTTGTTTTTTATTGCGGAATCGGATTTATTGTTGTTTTTTTATTGCTGAACCTAGCTAACAGAAGCGTTTAAACCTATTTTTGTTTCAGGCTAACTGCCTTGTTGTTTTTATTTTTTCGTGTTGTGTCCGTGTAACATTTCACACGCTAAACGGGATCGCAAACTGGAATCGGATGTGACGCCATTGTTGGAACGGAAAGTTGGGATTTAGCGAAATGGTAGTCAGGGGATTTCATGCTTTTGTTTTCGAGTCAGCCATTAAGTGATTGAAGACCGCGACAAAAATAAAGATAGAAAAAAAAAAGAAGAGGAGAAAACACGGACAGTATCAGCACCACCCAAACACCCCAGAGTCTCATCAATCGATATTTAGGGAAAGGAGAAATGAGGACAAATTGGTGATTTCCTACTTACAGGACAAACAGGATTCAGCATAAATGTGTTTAAGTCACGCAACTGGGACAATAATTGCTCGAACTTTGCCCATCGTGAAGCAACCCCAACGTTTGGCGTTCATTTATGGTTTAGTTAGTTCCTCGTTAAAATTTAATTTTACTATACATCAGCGCCGGGAAGAAAAAAAGCTGTAGGAAAAATACTGAGGGAATAAAAAAGCCACGCCAAAGAAAAGGCTATGGAAATAAAGTTTCTGGGAAACGGCTGAAGTTTTTTTCATGTTATAGGTTTCCTGTCATTCGGTTAGGTTAGATCAATTTGCCTTTGCGCCAATTTCACCAGGCAGGGTCCGCGTTTCGTCAGGAAACGACCCTCACAACGTTTTTTTTCCAGAATTTTTCCCCTTGGATTTTTTCCGTTGCTTTTATCCTTCACCTCCCCCCCCCTCCCATTCAGCCGCTTTCCCATACTTTCTTTTCCGTGAGGGATACTCGTGTGCAAGCCATTAAGTAGAGGATAATAATGTGCATGCCTATATTTGAGTAATACTGGTTACAGAAACCTCGGTAAGTAATCTTTATGTAGCCTACTTAGGAAGGCCAAGTATGCACAGTATTTTTTCTTTAGGCCCGGATGATCCGAAAACAGTGAGCAATTTTTTTTATTAGCACTTGTTATAAAGCACCTCCCAGACACGCATAAAAAAACCCTACCAAACTCAAGTTGAACAGGCCCTTTCCCCGCAATGGTGATTTTCTGTTCCGCAGAATCCCGTTTCGCAGAAAATAAAGCCGATTATTTTTCTGCAAAACGATAATTCCCGTTTCGCAGAATCGCGTGTCGGAGAATCAAAATACTCGTGGAAAATTTAACAATACTGAAGTTAAAGACGCATTCTAACTTGGGATTAGAAAACGTTTTCTGATGTTATATGTTCAGCCGCAGCGAGCGCGGCATTGCGAGCGAGGCATGTGATTTGGAGAAAAAAAAATAATTGTGTAAAACGGTACTCTACGAAACGGAAATTCCCATCTCGCAGAAAAAATTAAAATAGCTTTAGTTTCTGCCAAACGAGACATGACTCCAATGTCAGTTGGTCCCTTTAGAACCCTATAACGCAAACGTCATTCAATTCCCTTTGTTGGGTACTAATCCATTTACTATATTAGGTACCTTTAATAATTATGATGGTTTAAAAGCCTGTCGGTTCGTTACAGGGACGTGCACACAGGGGGGGGGGGCAGGGGGGGCTCTAGCCCCTGCCCTCATGGCGAAGTGCCCCTTTTTTCTGAAAAAGTGCCCTTTTTCGGTGGATGCGCTGATGTAAAAGAGCCTAAAAAACAATAAAAAAGGACTGCAAATGGGGCAGAAATGGTTAAAGTCCCACAAAAGGGGGGTAAACAGAGGTTAAAAGCACAAAAAAAAAAAAAGGTCCCCAGAAAAAACTTTCACCCTTGCTCTCGGGGCCCTGTGCACGTCCTTGGTTCGTTAGGACCTAAACTGAAACGTTACTCAACCAATCTGCTTTTTCAGGCAGCTTTCAGAGCTAAACTCTCTCATACCTCAGCCCTCCCTCCACCCCAAGCTTGTGCACTACCGCCTCGACATTTCAAGTTTGAAGGAAGAAGTAAACGTTGAACTTTTACTTCCTAAATTAAACCACCTGAGCTGCATTTCGTTCCGATTGGAATCAGCCTGCCTACGATTCAAAAGAGTTAATTCTCCAAAATGAACGATAAGCATTGCATTGCTCCCCCCCCCTCTTCCCCGACCCACACGTGGGGCTCTCTTCAATGTCTCTTTAAAGCGTTGATCAGAATTCATCATCGTACAGAGCGCGTAATAAAATTGAAAATTCGGAGTCACGCAGCCTCCGTTTAATTTCTTCTCCCGACATCACCTCTAATCCCGTAAAGCTAGCTCCGTTGCAAATGAGCCAAACACGGGCCCCCTACGACGAAAACCGGGCAATTCCTAGGGCAAGTTGTCTTCTTCTTTCTGTGGGTTTGACTCACTCGTAACCAATCGCTAATGGAACGGGGAGAATCGTTGATTAAAGAGCGTACACAAAGGCGATACGTACACAAAAAAAGTACTTTAAAGGTGCCCATTCACGGAATTACAGGTTTTAGCACCTAGCGCGTCTACCATTATTTAGTTCTATGTCGCGCTTGATTTCAACAAGCGAAGGGATACGCAAAAGAAATTTCTTTATACACAACAAACTCCACGTGCCTCCTTAACTATTAACTGTAAAGTTGGTGCGTCCACGTGCACCAGGGAGTAAACGTCAGGATCAGGTCAAACTCTGCGTTTCAAAACGGCCGATATACTATAGAGCAGTGACACGACGTAGTATTATTGTATATAACTCTATGCTGGAACCTTAATGGGTTAGCTGCAAGGGGCACTGCAGAGAGAGAAAGAGAAAGGCGTCATACTGAAGCCGATGCTGTTAAGAGTGATTTCTTAGACCTAAAACGTGCGATTTTTGTTGTTGAAGAAAACAACGTTATTTTAAGCCTAAGAAATCCGCTCTTCCGTTGTTTTTCCCTCCATTTTTATGTAGTGCACCTTGTAGTTACGCCCTCCAAAACCCATACTGGTGCCAAGCTGTGCCAATATGGCGGCAAATGTCACTGCTCTATAGAAAAAAGTTCCCGTTGTTAAGTTAGGCTTAACTTTACCAGTTGCTTCCTGGTGCATGTGGGCGCACCAACTTTACACTCAATAATTAAGGAGGCACGTGGCTTGCTTGTTGTGTAAAAACAAATTTATTTGTGTGTTCCTTCGCCTGTTGAAAGTAGGGGCTGGACAGAAGTAGATAGCGGCAAATGGCTATATATACTGCATCTTGTCATTTGATGCCAGTCAACCTTTAATCCTGCCCGATAGTTGGCTGATGAAAACAGCCTGGTTATAATCAGAATTGGACATGTTTACGAGAGATCTCCTCATATAACTAGGAAACAGGCTTTGGGCTTGTTGTAGGCGGAGCGAACAGACCTTTATTTCAAATTTATATTTAGTGTTTATTTTAATGACTGTACCATATGTGTTAATGCTCCTTAAAAATGTAGGAGAAATGCTCATTCGGCAAAGTTTGGGTTATTTGCCTTCTGTTGTGACGTACTGCTGTTATTTGCTGGCCTTTGTCTTATTTTAGCTTTATTTTCAAATAGGCCAAAGCTACGACTCATATTTATAATTTATTAATATTATATTAATAGGCTTTCGTTTGCTCCATCATTTAGTGTGTGTTTAGTTATTTTTAGCTTCTTTCTACATCCGACACTAAAGATGTGAGTATCGCCGCCGTCAAAAAATAAACGGCACGTTTGTCACGGCTGGTTGGGCTGCCGCCGCTAATAATTCTGGCATTGTTTACAACAATAATTACTGCTGCGCAAAGCGCCTTCCACAGATTACAAAATGTTTATAATAAAGCATTTAATTACAAGCCAAACAATCATCAGAGTGATAGTTATTAACAATAATCAAAGATTCAGCAGGTTGGTAAAGAAGCAACCAAAATTTAATTTGCCGTCCTTTTTAAAGTTAACTTGACCACCACCAGCATGGTATGCATCGTCGGAATTCCTTAACTATTCAGGTTTCTAAATTTACAAGGTGACTGTTAGAAATAAATTCGAAAATTTGTAATTTCTTCCATAATAATTATTCGATTTACATTAAATTTTGGCTCAGCAATACTTTTGGGGTTATCAAGCGATGTACCAAATTTCATTCCAATCCTACCTATCGTTTGGGCTCCAAAACGAACTACAAAAGTGCAGCCAACGGACCAACGGACCAACCAACCAATATTTTGTAATTTGGTGTCCGTTATAGGCTACGCTTCGCTCGCTTGCTCCGCCACTTATGCTGCGGATATAATTTCCAGTTTATATTACGAAAATAAAAGCCAAGAGTGCTACAAGACAATTCTGTACGACTTTTGGAAAAATATTCTTTTTTCGTCAACTTTTTCGAAACGTCGTGCAGAATTATTTTACAGCAATCTTTGCTTTTTACTTTCGTAATCCATAACCTGCGCTTTCCGTATTTTATATTCCAGTTTATATTTCCATATTTTATATTCCTTGTTGTCCACCGTTTACCAAAGGCCGTCTCGGAGAGAAGAATCGGGTTTAAGCCAGTTGACTTAACATCGCCAAAATCTTAATCTACCAAAGCAGTAAGCCTACTAAGAGACTGTAACTTGCTGGCACGCGCGAAAATTGGTGTAGAGTCGGGAGGCAAGCCACGCAATTTCTATCCCAGTCGGCCTTGGCTCGAGAAACAAAAATACCTTCCTCGTAAAAGTTCGTTTAAACGTCAGTTCTTGCGACCTGACACGCGCGTGGGCTATTCGCAGCACACAGCAACATATGCTGCGAATATTTTAAGAGATATTTTTCACTCAAATTCATTACGCAAAAACCAAACAGGGTAATTTTTAACGTACGGTTTCCGCAAAAGTAAAAACGGACACTGGTTTAACTGCTGGCTGCATGAGGTCAGGACTCGGTAAGAACCGTAGAACAAAGGGTAACATTTTCTTGCCGACTTCTCCTTCGTGTCTCTCACTCCTGCTCCTGCTAGATAGTATTGTGGCACTTGGTCTTGCACGATCCACTCTCTAGAACAAGAAGCCACTCGACGCGCCCCTTCAGTTGAGATCCTTAGCTTTCCTGCAAAACACCGAAGCACGTTATTACATGCAAATGGCAGGTGCTTGGCGCTCCATCGTTCCGCGATTGCCTCACGCCACTATAAAAGCAGCCGTCAAACGCAACTGATGATCAGAGAGCCACGCACGTAAGTGTGTATGGTTGTCGGGACCTTAAGCTAGAGAATCATACCAAAAACCGACGTTTATATCGACGGCCCAGTCTTGAGTTACCGTGGTCGAAGGGCCTTTAGTGGCAAACCGAGTTATTGATCGAGTCTGGTACGCTTTCCTCCACTATAGGAAGCGAGTGACGGGATAAACGTCTTAGACATTAACCAAAATCTTATGTTGAGTCTTCACTCCCTTCACGTTACCATTACGTATCATGACAATTATTCCTTCACACTATAAATTGATTGCATGTAACAAATTTTAGTAGAGGGCCAACATCTGCTTTCCTCCCTGGCGTTTAGGGGAATCATCCATGTATTATCTCCTACCCAGCCTTTGGTTATATTGTAATAAAAATGCGCAAATACTCATGGTTTCGGTTTGTATGTTTGTTGCCTTTTTTATATCCATCATTTATACCACAGCTGTGACGTCACGCTAACTCAACGCCATGCTAAATTTCCGTTGGTTAAATCCCGTTAACCAACACCGGAAGTTTGCGTCATCGCAAAAAGTTTGGGTTATCAAAGTTACCCCACACTTTTGCTGATAACCCAGACTTTTGCCAATAATCCACACTTTTGACATTTCCGGATCACGCGACCGGGAACGCCCACACCAAAAACCAAATACAGCGTGCAAAAAAACGTAACACAATAAAACGTACAAAACGAAAGGAAAGAAATCCTGCCTGCAAACTCTCACATGTCTGGCCCATACCTAAGCTTATTCACTCAGCGTTGACTCCCCCACCCCCTCCTTCCACAAACTAAAATTGAATGAACTTCATTCATCCCAATACTCTATCACCGAATTTTTTTTAACAATTCCCAAACTACAAACGCACAAAATGAATTACATACAATTCCAGACTGTCCCAGCAATGTCAATTTATCCCTGCTGTGTCACATATCGAATTATTCACTCCAAACACGATAAACGCTTCGATAAACACGAGCAAGCTTCCAGCAAAAACTGACGCTTAAACTGTCTAACTCCCACCGCCCCCCGCCGCCCCCCCCCGCCTCCCTCCACAAAATTTGAGCGAAAGAACTTGTCCGTCTATCACACACTTCCCCCTCCACAAACTAAAATGGTATGACCTTCATTCGTATCGAGATACTGATTGATCAGTTTTCTTGAAGCAATTTTCACAAAACACAAACACAAACACATTTTAATTAAATACGAGTTAGCTGGACGTCCCAACCGTGATATAAATCAGTTATAGGTTATAACCGATTGGTTATCGATTTTTAACGCAATGCTGCGATGATTTGGCCGGCTCGACATGCAAATCCGTCGAGGGGCGTACATGTCTCGCTGGCCAAATCATCGCAGCCGTGCGTTAAAAATCGATAACCAATAACTATTACGTAATTTCGCTTCGTAATTGTGATAGCAGTTTACTGAGGGTAGGGGCCTATTATACAGCCATGCACCCTACAGAACTATTGCATCCAGATAGCAACACAACCAAACAATATCAGTGATTACACAGTAAGAAAGAAATTAGGACAAAAACGAAAACAGAAATCGCAACGAAAGCACATAGTGCAAGAATCCCCTCGATGCCCATCCCATACCAGAGAGCACTTTCCCATCCACTTCCAGCGGCCCCAGATTGGCTTAAGATTGGCTTGAGCGTCGCAGGAACATCAGGTCACAATGGCCCAAAATCGTTTCGTGCAGCATGAAACAATAATGAAACAGCAACAGTAACATCGACAGGGAACTTGGTGGTCACACGTGCCGCTTAAAGGCGCATTTTCACCTTTTCAACTCCTAGATTCAGCACCGTAGAATATTCGAGCAATATAAAAAAAAAAAATAGCGGTAAATAAAAAAAATGGAACAACACTATTTTCATCACTAAAACGAGATCACGTGACTCACATCAGCCTATTGGATGACGGGAGAATCTGGAACGGGGATGCTATGTTTAGATTATGGGCGACGATATCGAAATGGTGAATAGGCGCCTTTAAGCGGCAGCCTTTACCGTAATGTTTGACGTAGGTCTCTCATGTCAAAGCCGTCGTTCTTTGGTATATGAGCTTTGTTGGATGCAGTGTATGTACCAGGTTTCTAGGACAAATGATTTAGTGTGTAGAGAGCGTTGTCATAAACGTGTCCAAGTAAATCCAAGCCAAACATGTAAAACGCGATTCCAGCTAAAATTCAGATTTCTGATTTGACAAATTTGGTACTAATAAATGTTGGTACACTTGCTAACGAAGTCCAATGTTAAGTTTAGACTTACTAGCAATGTGGGAGTAGCCCTAATGCCTAAGACCAAACCAACCTGGCTGCTCGCGGCTACAACGCACCGTGGGATGGTGTAAGAAAGACGTCACGATCGGTCCATAAACGAAACACGTCGAAACTATCTGATTATAGGGCAGTTCTTCAAGAACGAAACTGGTTGAAATGTGTGACCGAACCAAACTGTGAAACACCCAGTGTTTTGACCTTCTAACCTGCAAACCACCCACAATTTCACTTTGATTTCGTCGGATCATAACTGCACAAACCTGTCTAGTTTTTGAGGAGATGTGGCTGCCTCGATTTGCTCAAGGCCCGTTTTTTGGCACAATCGCATTAATTCGACGTGTGATACCTCGATTTAAAAGGTTTTAGTGGAAAAACTAGTGTTGATATACTCCAATTGTCATGTCATACATAAACAGGATAGAAATGGGCTCGACAAGTGTTAAACAAATGCGGATGCAAACCTATTTACGTTGCCTTTTGGACTTGAGAGTCAGACTGCCTGAGCTTGGAATCGAACCGACGACCTTTGAAATCAAAGGCCGGAGTCCTACCGCTAAGCAATTTGGCCGTGTCAGTATGGCAGAGCGGTACGACTCCGGCCTTTGATTTCAAAGATCGTGGGTTCGATTCCCCGCTTAGGCAATCTGACAGTTAAGTCCAAAAGGCAACGTAAATGGGTTTTCATCCTCTTTTATTTTCTAACTGTCTTGTGACATTATAGTTTGAAAAAGAGTTTAGTGGTAAAATGGCGAAACAAGTGTTAAAAACCCCTGATCTCTTCAGCCATTAAAGATTGAAAAGGGGTTTAGTGGCGAAGTGGTGACGCAAGTATTGACACTCCGACTATCTTGTGGCATTAAAGATTGAAAAAGGGTTTTAAAAATTTTTCATTTCTTGTGGGACCCAACACCCACTCGGGAGCCGTAAGGTTGTTTAACTCGATAAGTGGATTTCAGTGTGAACGCGCAGTAGAAAGAGTATTTTTCCTGCTCTTCTATTTCTTTCTTACATAGACGGCGAAGGTTTTTCATTTCCTCTGAGACCTTTGTAAGGTTGTTTATGTTCTGCTTCCTCAGTCAACGACTTCTGGAGGTTGTACAAAAAGTGTCGTTTTGAAACTAATATCCACGAGGCAAGAAGTTCGGAAAAAATTGGATTTAGGAAATGTATACAAGAAAAAATCCTGCTTGGAAAATTTAGGTATAAATTAAGTTATAACTCATTCATTTACGATTGTGGTGTAACTATGTCCAACTGCACCGGGCCCCACGGGCTGGAGGGGAGGAGGGGGGGGGGGACGGGGGAGGGGGGTGACTTATAATCATACCGTTGGAGACTTTTGTCAAATTCCGTCTGCTATCACTTCTTTTTGTTTTCAACCTAGTTAGCCTAACTAAGATTTTTTTTTATATGAGTATCAGTTTACAATTTTATTATAAACATTCAGAAATAGTGTTGCCGTTCTATTTCTAACTGGTTTGGATCGGCCCAATTCCCAGTTAAGGCTTAACTAAATAAAAAAAAATGCCTTTTTTAAAACTAAAAATATTCCCTGCAACTAGCACTCTTTAGGGCGCGTTTACGCAACGACTCGCTTTTGCATTCTCGCAGCTAGAACTCAATTGCGACGGCAAAGGTGACATTGCCATGGTAACAACGCTAAATGGATTAGCTAAATCCGACATCGTTTGAGTAAATACTTGCAGTCTTATAATCCGTGCCAATAATATAAAGAATTCCTCATGACGAAACAATTTTCCCAAACGCTTCTGAACTCACGTTATTTGCTGTTTCCGTTGCGAGGCGGCAGACATAAAACCGCCGCCATGTTGGAATTTGAGGTGATTTCTAACTTCTAGCTGCGAGAATGCAAAAGCGAGTGGTTGCGTAAACGTGCTCTTACCGGAAGTTGACTGGGATAGCAAAAACTGAAAAGCTTCTCAGATCGCTCTGGGCAACCTAGTGGTAAAATAAAATGACTCAGAACGTGAGGAATGCTAATAATAAAGACGTTCAGCGCGAGTTCCAGTGATTATGATAGTCATTATAAAAAAAAACGGATTGTTCTATGATAAGGCTTCTGGCGGGTTTCACCCGTTTCATTATATGTATAGAGTGTATCCATGCGACGCGTGGGCACGAGGGACAACGGATTTTGTTGGAATTTGAGGTGATTTCTAGCCTTAGCTGCGAGAATGCAAAAGCGAGTGGTTGCGTAAACGTGCCCTTACGCCAATTTTCCTACTGCAGAATTCATTTTCTGGTTCACGTACAAAATTCATTTCGCTGTTTACTGGTCGATGAAAACATTTCAATCATCAGAAACGTAAACACTCACACTAATTACCACAACAGAAGAACCAATACTAAGTTCAAATTTAAATTTTCCGGGACTTTACAGTCACCTTCTACAGAAAAGCACAGCGCAAAAAGTGGACTTCTTGTGCGGTGCTTTTCTGAAGAAGATGAACGGAAAGACACCGAAAATTTAAAGTAGAACTTATAGACGTTCTTCTGTTGTGGTAAAGTGTTGTGGCGTTTACGTCATTCACGTCATAAGAAATCTAAAAAAAAAAGAAGCTGAATTTCATATGATAGTAGTACTGTCAGCAATTACGTCGACGTACGATCTAAGGAGACCAAGTGCTCGATCCAGTTTAGTCTAGGGTTAAATATTTTTATTTTCGTCAGAAGATAAAAACCCTCAACACACCCTCAACACACCAAAACATTCGCCAAGCTAATCGCACCGAATAATACTTTGGACGTTAAATGAAAACTTGAACGTTGCTACCGAAAGTAGCAATGTTCTAGTTTTCATTTAACCTTCGAACTATTAGTCTATGCGATTAAGTTGGCGAATGTTTTGGTGTGTTTTTCGGAACTTGGCGGTGCCTTTTACCAGTTTTGGGTTTTGATACGATTTACGACGAGCATCCACATGCTACTGAAAGAATGTGGTAATTCATAAACAATTAAATGTATCTGTAAAATAAGATCGTTGAAATCAAGACTACTGTAAAGACTTTTAAGAGCAACGGCACCCCGCGTCTGGTAGGATGGAAAGCATTAAGGAGGGGAGGAAGCTTTTCAGGACAGTATGCTTCTCGAAGGGGCAGCTTCGAGACCGCCTTGAGCCTTATTTATTTCCGCCATCATGACTATGAACGTGAACGTGGAAGAATGTAATAGAAGTGATGATTAGAAAAGGGGGGGATCATTAGCCGTGGGAACGGGTGTTTGATACACATGATGGCGGATATTCCCGTGAACATGAACATGGAAGAATATAACGGAAATGATCATAGAAAGGGGGAGGGGGTATATTAGCGGTGGGGTGGGTGATTCGAGTCACAGGATGCGCTGATTGAGGTAGCGAAGCGAACGAAAATCAGCGTTTATTAACCAGTGTGCGCACCAATTTTTAGTATCTTAATTCGGTTAACATGAACATACACATGAGCGACCATACCGTACTAGTGTTGCACACCATGCATTCAACACCACCCATGCTAATTACAGGAAGAACAAAACTTACAAGTTCCTATAAAATCTTGGTACAAGACACCGTAGGATACTGCTAGGATCTTGCGTTGTCCTGCAGGATCTTACAGGATCTTGTACCAAAATCGTTCAGGGTCTTGCACAGATCTTATGCAAGATCCTGTGGGATCTTGGTGCGGATTTTGCAGGACCCCTGTAATCACTTAAAGGATCTTACAAGAACTCACAAGTTTTTGGATAGGATCGCCACATACGAAAACTCCATAACAAAACATCCAGGAAGAGACCAACTGTCAGGGAGTCCGGGTGCTACCCAAAGACTCTTTATCACTTTTCACTAATACAAATTATAAGCCTAATTACGCAAATGCAGGCCGAATCACGCAAATGTAAGCTAATCACACAAATATAAGCCTACACTGCATGTGTCGCTATCTAGAACAAACTCAACATACTACTCCCATAATCCCTAGCGTAGTGGGAAGAATAGTCCTGATCTCCCCCCTTGACGAAACGCAGAACCTCTTCAACGTTATTAATTTATTACACACACTGTGCTAGTGAAAAATAAATAAATAACATTCGGGAGAGGGGGGGGGAGGGACAGCCGATATTGAGCTTCCTTTTTTCTCCTACTTATGGTCCCAAAGGATTTTATTCGTACCGAAACGCAAATTAAAAACAAAATTGGTTTCTTTCCACAGTCAACGACTTCATGAAGGGGAAGCGTACGATGAAATAATTATCCTAACGCCCACAATTTTTTTCCCCTCCTGGAAGAAGAATGATTGATTTTTAAGGTGGTGCTCACACCAATCAAATGGCAGTCCAGACATCATCGCACGGCAAAAAAACATAGGCTGTTGCAGTCACGAAAGTCACGCAAGTTTTGACTTTTGAAGGCACCGAATGATGTCGTACAGCACATTATTGGTCAATGCCCGTAATGGAAACAACGTAAACAAACGGGGAAGAATGGATGTAAATAAAGAGAGGATCGTAAATCTTTTCCAAACTAAAGCAAGGAAATACGTTAGTACGCCGTAAATCCTACGCTAATCGCAGGT
>JAHWFP010199444.1:0-15950 GCA_023313725.1 Lithobius niger
AACGAGGAGAGAGGGAAAAACACACGGGCGAAAAGAAGTGAAAAGGAGAGAGAGAAGGGAGGCAGGATTTGATTTGATTTGATTTGTTTATTAGAGGCCTTGGCCCTCAGCCACGCGTCCCATTACAACAACTAACCACCATAAACCGTTACAAACTTACAACCTTACAAACCCACAATCTAGACCACAGCAAAACAGCACTATAGCACCACAGCATTACAGAGAGCGACACTTCATCATGGTATCACAAGACTAGGGAGGAAGGTAGGAGACAGCCTAATGCCACTTGTGAACACCTAAAGCCTCATACCCGTCGCTTGCACATACTGTAAATACCGCACATACCGCCTTAAGTCTGCCCAGAGCAGTCCGCCTCTCAGAAGGCGATAGGAGACGAGACACCAACGGATTTGCCTGCAGGACTGGACTGAGGGTACCCCTCTGTCGTCTGAAGGTGGAGCACATGAGTAGAAAGTGTTCACATGTGAGCTCCACCTGACAGACAGGGGACATGGGGGAGTCCACCCACCCTAAACGGTACTGGTGAGATCGTAAATGGGAGTGCCCGTGCGCAGTCGCGACAAGGTCGCCGCGTCAAGTCGTACAAAGGAATCCAAAATAGAGTACCGTCTGCAAACAGGTTGCAGACCATATAAGCTACGCCCAGTAGAAGCTGCACACCACTCATCAGACCACTGGTCAAAGAACCAGGCCGCAATCATTGGCCGCCTTGACTTCGGGGACAAAACGAGACCGAGGATGCTATCCTCTGAGTGCGTAGCCTATTTTACCAGGCCATCTGCCTGTTCATTACCAGCAAGACCTCCGTGGCCACGAACCCATTGTAGAGTTACCACACCACGTTGGAGGGTGGCCCAGAGTTTCTTGCAAATTGTAAGAACCAGAGGGTCTACAAGATCTATCACCACCAGAGCTCGTCGCAGAATAGCAATCACCGACATGGAATCTGCGTAAACCGATGCCACAGGAAGCGCAAGATCAAGAATCTCATCCAACTCAACAGAGATCGCACACAGTTCACACTCCGTGCTCGACGAAACTGAGACTAGCTTAAAACTTCGGAAGACCTTTAAAGCAGGGACAGAAACACCTACCCCACCATCCCAGGTCCTCCGGTCAAATACTTTTCGCATATTGGATAGTAAGGAAATTGGACGATAGTTAATCAAAGAGGACCTAACAGTCCCTGCTTTGTGAACTGGGACTATCACAGTGAACAGCCACGAATCTGGAATGGCGGAGCCATCTAGAATGGCTTGAAACAAGTCCACACATTCACGAACAGCCTCAGGCGTAAGGCCTTTAAGTTCCGCATATCCTATGCGATCGACACCTACAGCACTGCTATCCTTACACTTAGAAAGTGCAGCTGTAAATTCAAGCGTGTCCCACGATTGATCTGTGGGGGACAGTGATTCTACCACATCTGGGAGACAAGGTGGGGGAGAGCCCACAGGGAGAGCATACACACTTGCCAATCTTGTATTAAAAGCATCCAATCCGCCATAGCTTTCCCACGCAGCACTACCTCTCCAGAGCCCTCAGGATATAGACCCACTGCAACGCACTTCTGAGGGATGGGGATCGTCCAACACACGCACATGCACGTGCAGGGAACTGCTCCCGTTCTTGGCGAAGAAGATATGCGGATTCACGCGATGTACCTTGATACATGTGCCAAAGAAATTCACATGGGCCCCGCTTCCAACGGCGAAAAGCCCGCCGCCTGTCATGGACAGCTGTATCAAACACAGACGTCCACCACTTCTGGTGCTCCTTGAGCTGCTCTTCCTTCTTGGACACTTGAGGCCTAACATACAGAGAAATCCAGTTCTCAAAGATACCATTCGCTGCAACAGGCCTCCCACTCTGGCTACAACGAGAACTACAATGCCTACTCAGAGGAGATAGATGATGGGGAAGCGATAACTCCCCCTTAAGTCATAAGAGACTGAGAAATGAAAATACTTTGCCAGACAGACAAACACAAACAGATCGAGGACCGACTCCTGAATAGAGCCATTGTGTCATCTCGTAAAAGTGGGAGAGCTATTATGCACGACTTCCAGACCCACAATGTCGACAGCCTGCACTAATCGGCGACCACATGCATCAATACGTACCGAGCCCCAGTCATAATGTTGGGCATTGAAATCCCCTGCCACAATAATTGGAGATCGAAACTAACGGAACCAGGATGCCCAGGAGACTACAGAAATGGGTTTCGTGGCATGAATAAACACCAGAGTGATCCATTGCTGAAGCATCCAGACCTGAACAGCACACACGTTTAAACCATCCAATTGAACCGCAACTGGGAATACTATGTACGGGACTGACCACTTGATAAATAGTCCTACTTTGTTGTCTGCCGTGACAAAATCAGCTTGAGCTGTTGCCACACTGCAGTCTGCCATTGAATTAATTTCTTGAACCCCCACAATGTCTGCATATTGTAGCAGCTTCTCTATTTCATGCAGTTTACTTGGCAAACCCCGTACATTCCAGGACGAAATTGAAAAGGTTGAGGAAGCTGCGGCTGCGAAGTCGAAAATTTGGAGGAGTCACAACACACAAAAACTTGTTACAACAAATCACAGGGACCCCGGACTTACTTTAGCCGTCTCCTTCCTCTACCACAGTACTACCACTAGCTTCTTGACCACCACAAACACCATGAGATGTCTCTACACATAAGCCTAAACAAAGATCAATATCATCACAAACATTTACCATAATTATCTCACTTTCATGTAAAGAACCTACTTGAACACTGTCACCCTCATTCACATTGCCAGTTACCAGTTCACTGCGCTGCTCTGTGATCGTGACGTCCTTATCTTTATCTGTACTCACCACAGGCGTTGTATGGGCAGTGACATTATTTCTGTCACAACTCTTACTTCTTTTTCTAACTCGTTTTTTCTTTGGTGGTGGAGGAAACTCTTTTTTGTCATAACTATGATCCACAACAGACACATTACACACGGTTGGAAATCGCTGACTGCTGGGGCTCCTCATGCATGGCACTGGGCCCCGGGTGTGGCGCTACCTGAACTGATCCTTGCACCAGCACAGACGCAATTTCTGCAGGGAGCATGAGACGCATTATGACTTCCATTCACAGCAACTGATTTACACTTGTCTGGCAAATCGTTATTACTCACTTTGTTAGCACCCTTACACAACGGAACAGCAGTATCCATGGACACTTCCGACTGCGCTGCCTTCAAGTGACCACAAAGGACACGGGGGTCCCTGAACTCACCACAGGAGGAACACAGAATGGCACGAGACGATTTCCGGAAGTGACCACGTGACTTGGAGCGATGGCAGAGGGGCGTCCGTTCCGCTATAACAACTAGGGCTGGAACTCCTTTAATTGGGAAGACGTCTGGTACATCCAGAATAGTTTTAAATGATCGAAGCCGAAACTGCACAAGACGCACACTGGGACACCCTGTACATGCATCTTCTCGAACTCATGCCATACAAGCGTGCCAAACTCTTGGAAGGCACCTGCAATGTCTTCTGCCGACACTCCTCTAGGGAGCTAGTGGACTCGGGCATCCACAACTTGATCACTCATATCAAAAATCTCAATGGGGACAGCCCATTGATGACTAGTCTGGCAGACGCAAGTTTTTTCTTAGCATCTGGTGTTGTCAAGATGACTTCAAATGCAAGGAGCCGATCCTTTCTATACACTCTCGATCCACAATCTTCTCTACATGCAGAAATATTTGTGTCAGGGAGTACGGCTTGCCCGCCTCAGGACACAGTAGTACTAACGAGCGGGTCATGTCAATCATATGCAGACTCCCTTTGTACAACTTCTGTAACGATGTCAGTTTACGGGAGCGGTTCTTTTCTGGGGCCTCCCTTTCATCCTCGCTAAGCAAAGATCCACCATCTGCCTCATCACTGTTACACTCCGAACTTGCCACTGCCGATGAAAATAATTTTTTAACAGTTTCCACTACTTCTGTTCTCTCCTTCTCCATCTCCAATCCATCACTCTTCTTCTTCAGTTGATGAGATGCTGCAGGTCGGTGTAGGGGCTTACTCTGATGCTTGAGAATTAACGTTGTTGACGACACAACACCATATTTGTTTACATCCTCTTCTGACACCCCCCTGCATTTAGCTTCACGCATTACCACACCATACACGCCATCTGAGACAACACCAATGTTCAAGTCACTAAGGTTAACACTTTCTTCTTCACCAAGGCTTAAAGCGACTCGTCTACCTCGCCAGCCGGCGTCCGTTCACTGGTTGCGTTGTTGCCTGCTTCATTTTGTCCGCCATTTTCTTGACGTTTACCACACTCACTTCCCACAACCCTGTACAACTTTAAGTCCTCTTGCGGAATGCTCCGCTTAGCAGCTTCACTGCAGACGACTTTGAACACCTTTTCAGACACTACTCCCACTTCGTCGCAACTTTCCAGCCATACATAAATCCTCTAGCAACTGCTTCACGACTGCCTCCATCTTGCTTTAAGTCGGCTACAAAAAATAAGTAATGCTACAATACATGGGTTGACAATGGACTTAGTCGTATTCAAACAATACAATAGAACTAGGAGTCGAGGCAAGTAAGCTAAACTGTATTGAATTGAATTGAATTTGTTTTATGGAGCCTTAAGGCCTACAAGCCATCCGCTCACTCTACAATAAACCTACTTACTAACTACTTACAAACTAACCTAAAGTACATACAGAACTGGAGCCGCCTGAATAAATTACCATCCGCAGTCAAATACGCAACTGAACACCACTCCAGACTTTCACCACTGACAGCGAATACAGAGGACCATCTACCCCACACTAACCCAACGGCTCCGGCAGGGGAGACTGGCCAAACAAGGGAAGACAAAGCCATATAAGAAAATACAAATTACTTGAATGAACAATTCTTCTGCTATAGCCATTGAAACCGCCGAGTGGCCCGGCAGAAACCCAACACCCGACTGAGACTCCCCGGGACAGTGTGTGGTGGGACCCCAAGAATTCCCTGAAGAGGGTCCCCCTCTCCCTTACTGACGAAGCGGCGTTGAGACACCCAACGGGGGCAATACAAAAGAAAATGCTGGATGGTCTCTTCCCCCCCCCCTCCCACACTCACACACTGGCGAACGTGCCCATCCAAGCCGAGCTAGATGGGCCCATAGCTGAACATGGCCCGTACGCAGACGCGACAACAGGCCCGCATCCCTACGGGAAAACCGATTCAGGAGTTGTGGGGCAGCCACCAAAGGATGGAGAGCAAAAAGCCGCCTTCCCGTCTCAATAGCGACCCAGGCGGCCGCCCAGTTACCCCGAAAAACCTTGCTCACAGCAGGACGCAAGTCGCGAGGGCCGAGAGCAATGCAAAATTCCGTGCATTCACCCCCTGAACCCCGGCGGGCCATAGTGTCTGCCTGCTCATTCCCGAATACACCAGAATGCCCCCTGACCCAACCAATCGACATGCTCACTCCCAGGAGGCTCAACGGGAACAGCTTCCACCCAATTTCCCAAGCAATCGGGTGCGAGCACTGCACAGAACGGAAACAGTCCCTGAGGAATCCAAGCCCCGCCAGGGAATCTGTCAGCACACAGAAGTCCGGGAACAACAGGCTAGCCCCCACATCAAGGGCTACCGATATTGCTGCAAGCTCGCCTACAAAAGCCGATGGGAGGGCTCTCACGGTGTAGCCGAACTCAAGACGCAACCGTGGGACACACACACCCACCCCTCCCACTCCCGACACCAAAAAGGAAGCATCACAGAAAATCAGGGCACAAGTATCCGGCAGGTGTACTGGAACTAATGGATAAAACAAAGCCAACTCGGCAGCACTGCCCCACACCCAAGGAGCTTTAGGGTGGAAAAACACAGGTGTCGGAAGGTCAATCAGACCCTCCCGACACAAGAGGGTAGCACCCAAACCTGGGGAGCCCAGAAGCGCACGGGCTCCCTAAGGCAAAATCATGTAATCTCGGAGGATTCTGGAAAGCAGGTCCGACCAGCCCCTTGCAATAGCTCGCTGGCAGAGCCTGACTAACAACTCCTTCGCCCGAAATTCGATTGGGGACTCGCCAACCTCAACGTGAAGAACAAGCACAGGCGTCGAAGGCAAGAAACCTGTGACTACCCGAAGACACTCATTCAGAGCCACCTGGAGTCAACCGATGGCCTGCCGTGAACTGACCAACATCGGGGCATGAAAATCTGCACAGGAGCACAAGTACACCCTGTAGAAATTGACAATGGTACAACGCCTTGCAACCGACCTGTTGCCCGTCAGAGACTTCAGCACACTAAGGTGGGCCGCGACGTTTTTACGAACAGCGGCCACATCATCAGTAACCCAGGTACCGGACCTTAGGAGAGGAATGTACCAAGACACCATCCACCTTGATTGATGCCTCACAGCCTTGGCCCCGTCTGAAAACCATAAGATCAGTTTTGGTACTGGACAGCTGGACACCTCTGGCAGCGAGAGTTTTCGATCCACCATCAATGGCAACCTCCAATGCCGAAAGGATCACCAATAGATCCTTACCTGTGAGCCAGACAGCCACATCATCTGCATAAGCCACAACGCTCACTGCCTGGCCCATCTCCACCAAGACCGAGTTGATAACACAAGCAAACAGCACCGGGCTGAGACAGCTGCCCTGGGGGAGCCCCGGTCGGTGGTTCTCCCCCCCCCCGACCAAACAGGGCCAACTCTTGTAGCGAAGTCACACTGACCGAGCAGAGCCAGAACCGCTGCCTTCACCTTGTAGCTTACACCCAACTCGCTGAGTTCGTGACCGACCCACGACACATCCACCATGTCATAGGCCATCCTGATGTCAGCCACTGCAATGCTATCATTTAACCAGGCCTCGGGTATCCCTGATTCAAGGAATAGCATCGCATCCTGTGCCCCCCGATGCTGCCGGAAGCCAAATTGGACGCCAAACAGACACCCAGACTTCTCAACTTGCTACACCAATCTGTTCACCAACATCCTCTCATATACCTTACGGGCACAAGACAGAAGGGCAATAGGCCGGTAACTCCTTACGGCCTAGTGCACCTTCCCCCTACCAAGAACCGGGGTCAAGACGGAGAACATCCAAGTTCGCGGCGGGAGGGCCCTATCAAACCGACTTTGATAAAAGGAAAGCAGAGCCTGGCTGCCATCCTCTTTAAGTTCCAGCAGATCCGCGTAGGAGACTCCATCAATGCCCACTGCACTGCCACTATGACAGGCTGTGAGCACCGCCGAGAGCTCCAACCGGGTAAGCGTGGAGTCCTAGCCATCCATTCCCCCGGAGTCCCCCCCCCCCAGCACCTCGAGGCGGAGGAGGACCCTTAGGGGAACCATACAACTCTGCAAAGTTTGCATTAAACGCTTCAGCCATGCCAGGCCCACGCAAGACCGCTCCGGTCCCGCCGCAAACCCAGGCAATGGCTGGACGAGCATCCTGCGGTCTAACTAGAGCCCAGACCTTGGAAATCAGCAGACCCTCAGAGACTTTAGCACAAAGTCTTGCCCCAAACTGTGCTTTTTCCTTGTGGAGGAGGAACCTCGTCTCCTGTGCCACTCCAACGTACTCGTACCACCTAGCATCACAGCGAGACCGCAGAAACCTCTGCCGAGCTCGACGCCTATCCCTGACAGCTACAACGCAAGCATGTGTCCACCACACAGCATCACGTCGGGCCCTTCTAGCTAAACAACGAACACCCCCTCCCTTTCTTTCCACAATCCACCTCTTCACCCAAGGTGCAATATCCCCTGAATCTACCACCGGACGAACAAAACGGGCGAGGCTGTCAAGTACCCTCCCCCTCCCAGTGTTCCAGGACAACGCCACAGGAAAATGGTCACTCCCCCGCAGGTCTGTTGACACCTCGAACGCAGCATGAGTGGCCAAACTATTGGTACAAAGGAACAAGTCCAAAGTCGATTCCTGGATGACCCCCCTATATCGGCGGACAAATGTTGGCGTCCCTTCCTGCACCACAGTCAGGCCGAACTGATCCAAACTATTGGCAATGACCCGACCCCTGCTGTCACAACGAGTGCTCCCCTATTGCCAATGATGGGCATTAAAATCCCCACCCAAAAGAAGAGGACCAGGGAGTGACGACACCCACCCTTCCCACGCCTCCCGAGAAATGCTTCCTGTTACGTGCAAAATTCCCACAGTGACCCACTCTCTCCCCCGCCAAACTCTAAAAACACAAGCATCAATTCCACGACACGGGGTGGAGGGGAGGGTGCACGTAGGAATCCAATCCCGACATAAACTCTGACCTCCGACCGACCAGGGCCAGCCATACCCACAAACCCATTCAAAACAGGGACTACATTGGGTGGGAGCCTAGTTTCCACCGAGCCCAAAATTTCAACCTTAGACCCTAAAATTTCAACATCTTCACCCTTATTAGCCACTCCCCTTGCATTTCACACACACAGGGTGAAACACACAAAACTACAGAGACACACGTACTTGAAGTTGTTCACTGTCTCCCTCCACACAGGGAACTAAATTTGCACTAGCATTAGAGCCACTGCTGTGCCTCGCATTACTGGCCTCACTACCTGACCCACACGAACCTAACTCACCATCTGACACCGTCATCTCAATTTTCACTTCATTTGCCCAACTGATTTCCGTGCCACGCACTACTTCAGCTACGGTGCCATTTATTACTACGCCCGAAACCAAATCCGAAGCACTGACAACACACTGTACACACACACATTGGCATTTCCACCGTGTACACACACTTTTGGGTCCACTATTACAGAGGGCACACACTCAGTTGACACTGGAACTGGCACCTCACTCACAGTAGAAACCACACTATCATTAGCCATCTGCTGGTCTGAGAGATCCTCCTTTTCACCCAAGGGCAAAAAACGGTTATTGTCCACTGCAACCACTTTGATAAAAGGTGGGGAGCTCGCAAGTGCCGACCGCGAGACTGACGCTTTCCGCCGACGTGAACGGCGCTGAGTCGACCACTCAGATGGAGTAGGGACATGCGTGCCTTGGCTGGAGGTCCAACGGCCCCAGACTCCACATCAGCAGCTGGAGCAACAGAAACGGTATGAGGCACCTTTGGGGGGGGGCCAAATGTACACAAGGCACCTCTCGTGGTACTAATCTGCGGCACACCTTACAAAACGTTTCACTGCACAGACGCCTCACGTGACCTCTTTTGAAACAATTTAAACACCAGGGAGGCCTGTCAGCTATGGCCAGCAAACTGGCAATCCCTAAGACGCCAACAGCATCAGGCACGTCGTCTACAACAATTGAATCCTTGAGTTTCACCACACCGCACCTAACTCCCGTCCGACAATGATGGAGCCCGTCAATAAAGTAACGTTCATGGGATAAACCCACTACTTCCCCGTAGAACGAAAGAGCCCTCACAATGTCAGAGTCTGGAACATCGAGTGGCAGCCAATGCAACTTGAACCGAAGCGTTTGATCATGTAAGTCGTAAGTTGCTGCTTGGTGACCGCCTATGAGTAAGTTGCCTGCTTTCTTCACAATGCACTTGGCCTCTCTATCAGCAAACGACACCTGGAAGGCATTGTTTGCCCACAACCTACTAATACCGCTGACACGGCGCAAGTCGACGAGATCGGCCAAAGTATCTCTGAGGTCCTGCACCAAATACGGACGTCCGACCTGGTCTGCCAGGATGACCAGAGAAAGCTCCATGGAGAGATTGGAGAGGCAGCCCTGTAAAGCCTCTTTAGGTCAGGTCACGTGGTGCCTCTTGATCAACACCATATGAGCCTCCCAATAAATCTTCCTCTGAAACACCTGCAGCAGCACTGTCCTTTGCGGCCAAAGCTTCCACATAGGATGCCTTTGGAGAAGGCCCGGTTGCCCCACGACGATAAATACCGTCAGTCACTGTTTCTCTTAATCCTGCATGCTGAGCCTCCTGACTGTCTGCTTTGTTTGCAACACTGGTCTCCCCTGAATTGTTAGTATTGTTTGGCCCTACATTGTTTACATTCTGAGTCAAAAGTCCCAACTCTAAATCTGCCTCACCTTCCCTTGCAACTACACTGTACAAATTCCAGTCCAACTCGTCCAGACCCAAGCCTTCTGCTATCTTCCACACTTCATGGTACTTTCCCACTGATACAACTCCACTGGTGATCTCCCTCTGAGTCAGAGTCTTGACTTCTTCATCTCTAACAACGCCAACCGCGCCATGTTGGGGGAACTGTCGTCACATTCACAACTGTCATCACAATCAACAAGCAATTTAAGGAATTCGAGTAACAATACAAAGTGTCAGAGTAGAGGCAACATTGTTGATAAATTACATATTAAAGAAACCTTTACGTGCTATTTTACTGTTAATGGCAACTGACAAACGGAAAAAAATAGCTATGGTTACAGAAACACTTCGGCTGGAAGCAACTAGACCAATAATTACAGGGAAACGAGTAGACAGGTAAGACTTGTAAATCTAGAAGCCATGGTAAATGATCGGCTTGCTTTAAAGAGCCTGGAACACTTGCCAGACCTTGGCCATTTTTCAAACCAAGTCCAAGACCCGGCAGGTGGTGGCCAACTTACGGACTTTGTTGACCCTGAAATACATCACTTACATGCCGTGGAAGAAAATTTTTTTTAATTTGAGTTCTCTGTCAACAAAACCTTAAATGATTTTCAGTCAATCGTCGAGCTTAATTCAGGGAATCTTGTATCTAAAATCGAAAATCTCCTGTTGAAACAGTCAAATTTTTTCTGTGAAGTCATCGAAGCTAAGCTGCAGCATCACGATGACCACCTCTTAAACAGGTTACCAGACTTAACTGCTGCAATAAATATTGAGGGGAAAAAAAAGCAAAACACAAATGCAAACACCGGAAATGAAACTGGATTACCAGGCTGTACTTCTACAGGTATTGTCCAATTCGCTCAATTCTGTCAAACACTAAAGAAGGGCATCTTCAGTTATTGTCCAGCCATGTTGAACCCTCTGAAGTCGAACTCCTACATATCCTACGACACTTTCAGACACGCAAAGCTCAAAATGGGTAACAGCCCGAAAAAAGAAAGAAAAAATTAAATACACTGACACCGGAAAAGGTAACTCCACGGCCTCACCAAATACATTGTGCAAGAAAATCCATTTCTACTAATGCTACCGAATGTACTAGAAAATCTTCATCTGCCTCAACTGCTCCTCTTCCGGTAAACACTAAATCAAATAGTCGTGTCTCTCCCTCTGAAATTGAGAAACTAAACTTATATAACCCTGTGGTGTGCCATACTGCAAGCAATACTAATGGTGATGCTATCAAAAAGGTTACACATGTTACACCCGAAGTGAAACCAACATATGACCCGGATTCACAGCTTATACGCGATAAATATTGTTCCAAGGATGCTCTGGAGTCTGGTGACCACTGTCCTGATAGTAGTAAAGATGAGGACTGTGGAGTTGGTGAAGTAACATGTTATGGTCGAACTACTATCGTGGGTGACTCACACGTCAGGAACCTCAGAGGCAGCATTCACCCTTGTATCAAAACTTGGACCATGCCAGGTGCTAGGGCACAGGACCTGATTGCAAGATTGCCGGAGGCCCTGGGGAGTTCTGACCCGGAACCATCATTCATTGTGTGCGCCGGTTCTAACAATCTTCCACTTGACCCCCCCCCCCCCAACCGCATTGTACTGCATCTCGCAAACATAACCAACTCTATTCGATCTGTAAGACTGACTGCCAAGATCTCTTTGATCGGTCTTTTTCCACGGTTGGGTATGAAGAACAATGAGATTTATAGAGCTGTTGCTCACACAAATGTACTTCTGAGAAAACTCTGTGTGAACAAACAATTTAAATTTTTTACCATTGACAGTGATATTTGTCCTGACCATACTCTTTTAGCTAGGGACGGGTTACACTTGACCAGTAGTGGAAAGAACAGGTTACAGCGTGAACTGAATTTTCTACACTCTCTTTTGGAAAACATGATTCACTAACTGGGAATAATACCATCTCACAGGTGATCCTTAAAGTGCCACCTATGTTGTCTGATAATCTGAAATGTATCTCTTTAAATGCTAGGAGCCTAGTTAGCAATATGGGGTGCTTCAGGGCTCTTTTGGCGGGGAATTATTTTGATCTCATTTTTGTTGTCGAGACATGGCTCCACGATGGGCTCACGGATGCTATGGTGGTGGGAGGTTTCCAGTATGGTGCAGTAAGACTGGATCGAGGTTCTCGTGCTAGGGGTTTATTGGTTTTGTACAGGCTGGGGTTGGAGGTTGTCTGTAGCCTGGTAGCTGAGGATGCAGAGGCTATATCTGTTTTAAAGCCAACCCAGAAACTTAATTGTGTTGTATGCTACTTGTCAGACAGTTTTGACGACCTGCAAATCGGAAAATTGGGTTTGTTTAATAATGGGGCCGTTAGGTCAACTTTCTCAAATATCATACTAGGTGATTTTAATCTGTCGACTGTGGATTGGGGACATGTTACTATCAACAATAGACATCATTGGGCTTTTTTTGGAGCTTATAGCACCACTTGGTCTGCACCAGCTTGTCTCCGAACCTACCCGTGGGGACTACATTCTTGATCTGATCTTCTCCCAGGATGATCGGTTGATTTTTTATGTGTCGGTGGAAGACCACCTGGGTAATAGCAATCACAGTATGGTGTCAAGGGCATATTTGGCAGATTTCGACTGGAATACTTCAATCTTTATGAAATGCCCAACAGTTGAACTTGCCTGGGACTGTTTTCTTGGCCTACTTCATGATTGGGTTAACTCTTGTAGGATTCCGGACCGGCCCGGGCCGCCCCGCCCCACTCTAAGAGACAGCATGTCCCTAACAACATTGTCAAGCTTGTACCTACTAAATTAAAACTTTGGAAAAAACACAAAAATGCACCAACTGAAGAGACACTCAATTGCTACAATGTGTACCGTAAACAGTATTCTGCCTCGGTTGAGGCTTGGCATGATTCATGTCAGGCTGAAATTATCAAGGAGAGAAGTTCCTCAGCCCTTTATCGTTTTTATCGACAACAAACTGGAACTTCTCATACCCTGCCCCCATTTCGACTAGGTGACAAGTTCATTGCTGATAACCAAGAAAAGGCGGAGGTGGAGGGAGATCTTTGCATCTAATGGTGTTATTGACGATGACTCTGTACTCCAGCCACTAGCTCAAATTCAACAGGTGGATGAGTTTTGTGACCATGTGTTATTCTTACCTTCTAATGTTCGTTATACTATCTCCAAACTTAAGCCGAGCCATGCCCTGAGTCCAGAAGGATTCTCAGCTTTTTTTTTTATAAGCAGCTGATAAACGAACTAAGTTACCCATTAGCAAAAATTTTTGAGCTCTCCTATCTTTCGGGAAGGGTGCCCAGTATTTGGCGGTCTGCACTTGTTGTTCCAGTGTTTAAAAAGGGGAATACATCAGATCCAAGAAACTACCGTCCGATTGCCTTGACAGCTATACCGTGCAAACTACTGGAATCTATAATTAGAAATCATATGATGAACTACTTAGAAAGAGGTTCACTTATTCACCAGGACCAGTTTGGTTTTATGCCAGGCCGTTCAACTTCTAGTAGCACTTGATAGGTGGACAAATGCTCTGGAGTTGGGGGCATCATCTGGCGTCATCTACTTTGACTTTCATAGTGGATGACGCCAGATCTGTAGTGTTCAGAAACTGATTTTCAAACTACATGTTATGGCTCCGGCGGCCAAATTTTGCAATGGATCACAGCCTTCCTTGAGGGGCAGACCCAGAGGGTATGGGTGGGGAATTTCTATCTTCAGTTTCCAGTATTGTGAGCGGGGTCCCACAGGGCTCTGTACTGGGCCTGTTGCTGTTCGTAATTTATATAAACGACCTGTCTTATACCAGCTCAGGTATTAATGATTTTAAATTTGTTGATGATCTGAAACTTGGAACCGAGATCATTTCTGTGTAGAATACTATCGCTCTCACAACTGAGATGGTAAATGTTTCAGACTGGTCAATAACTTGGCAGCTGCCACTCTCTGTTCCAAAATGCGTTGCATTCCATATAGGATGCTTAAATCTGAGCCACACATACAGGCAGAACGACACCCCGATGCCTGATGTGGACAAGGTTCGGGACCTTGGGGGTGTGGTTTACGTCGAACCATAAACCTTCCTTGCACTGTAGTAAGATTACTGCTCTGGCTTTCCGTCGACTTGCATTTCTGAATCGATGTTTTCATTCAGGGAGTATACAGATCCGGGTCTGGGCATTTAAAGTCTTTGTGCGCCCATTACTGGAGTATGCCACCCCCGTGTGGTCGCCTTCCTTGCTTAAAGATATTGATATGGTTGAGTTAGTCCAACGACGATTCACAAAGGATTTGCCTGGTTTCAGGGAAATTCCGGCTGGAGAACGCCTGGAGAGGCTAAAATTAGAACCTCTGGAACTTTGCAGACTGAAATTCGATCTTGTGCTCACCTTAAGGATTTTGCGAGGTTTCTTATCAGTGGACCTGCCTTTCTTCGACCTGAGCCCTGCTCACTCCACTAGAGGCCACTCTTCGAAGCTTTTAGTTCAGCCCTCGAGACTGGAGTGTCATCTGCATTTTTTTTTCTGTGAGGGTGGTGCCTATTTGGAACTCCTTAACTCAGAAAGCAGTCTTGGCGACCTCTGTAAGAAGGTTCAGACAAATTTTAGATAAATTGCCACTATCCAGGTTCTTGAGGCAGCAGTATTAATCATAAATTACCATGCTGCATTCTTTCGGATTGGTGTCAGTGGCTCACCGCCCTTCCAACGTCCACTACACTTAGTAGTGGGAAACCTTTTTATTATTATTATTAAAACTGCTCGACAACGAGTAGCTAAGATTAAACAATGTTTTATGTCCAAAGTTCACAAAACATAATATTGGGCTTCTTGTGTCGGTGTTGGACCGATACTTGAATATAAGA
This sequence comes from Lithobius niger, assembly GCA_023313725.1. NCBI lineage: Eukaryota > Metazoa > Arthropoda > Chilopoda > Lithobiomorpha > Lithobiidae > Lithobius > Lithobius niger. The sequence continues at coordinate 15,000 of JAHWFP010199444.1, forward strand.
GCCCAGTCTGGTCCCGTCACCTAATAAAAGACTTTGACCACATTGAGTCGGTGCCGCGATCATGTACCACGTATTTACCTGGACTTAACGGTAAAGATTGTAGGGACCGGTTTAAGTTCTTGAACACAAACCCTCTTGAATTGCGCAGATTAAAAACATGTAAGTAAGTATTGGCATTGATGGGACAAGTGGGGAAAATTCCTATCTCCTATTTCTTCTATTTCTATTTCTATCTCCTATCTCCTAATTCCTATTTCTTGCTAGTTTCTTGCTTGTTTCGTGTTAGCTTCATGTTAGTTTCTTGCTAGTTTCGTGTTAGTTTCTTGCAAGTTTCGTATCATTATCTTGCTGGTTTCGTGCTAGTTTTTGGCTTCTTATCTGATTGCAAATTGTTGGTCCGTATCAAAGAAACACTTTGTTTAGGAATGGGTGCAAATACCCTTCACGTTTGAGGCTAATCACCCTAAATTTTATACATAGTTTTTTGCGAGTTCGTGTTAGTTTCATGTTAGTTCATATTAGTTTCTTGATAGTTTCTTGCAAGTTTTGTGTCAGGTTTTTCTTAGTTTCGCATGAGATTTTTGCCAGTTTTACGCTAGATTCTTACCTGCTTATCTGTGGGCAATTAGTTGATTCTTATCAAGGCCAGACTTTGGTTTAGAATGGGTGAAAATAATCTTCCTGTTTGTGTCTCCATTACACTTCCTTCTTTCATACCTGATAATTTCATGTTAGTTTCTTGAAAGTTTCGTGTCAGTGTCTTTCTGATTTAGAATTAGTTTCTTGCTAGTTTCGGGTTAGTTTCTTGCTAGTTTAGTGCTATTTTTTGCCTGTATAACTGTTGGCAAATTATTGTTCCTTGTCAAAGTCCGACATTGTTTAGGAGTGGGTGAAAACAACCTTCGGTTTTGTGTCAACCATACCATTCCTTCTTAATTTCATGTTAGTTTC
>JAHWFP010199446.1:2050-19939 GCA_023313725.1 Lithobius niger
AGGGCGGAAGGGGATTAAGGCTTAATGGCACGTTAACAGCTAAGGGGAAGGGGATTGAGGCTTAATGGTGCATTAACAGCTAAGGGGAAGGGAATTGATGCTTAATGGCGCGTTAACAGCTAAGGGGAGAAGGGGATTGAGGCTTAATGGCGCATTAACAGCTAAGGGGGGAAAGGGATTGAGGCTTAATGGCTTGTTAATAGCTAAGGGGAAGGGGATTGAGGCTTAATCGCGCATTAACAGCTAAGGGGCAAGGGGATTGAGGCTTAATGGCACATTAACAGCTAAGGGGGAAGGGGATCTAGGCTTAATGGCACGTTAACAGCTAAGGGGAAGGGGATTGAGGCTTAATGGTGTGTTAACAGCTAAGGAGGAAGGGGATTGAGGCTTAATGGCACGTTAACAGCTAAGGGGAAGAGGATTGAGGCTTAATGGCACGTTTACAGCTAAAGGGGGAAGGGGATTGAGGTTTAATGGCACATTCAAGGTCTATGTCAGACCAATTTTGGAGTACGCTAGCCCCGTTTGGTCTCCTTATTTGCTTCATGACATTGATTTGGTAGAGGCAGTCCAGCGACGGTTTACCAAGGCATTGCTTGGATTGCGCAACCTGTCATATGGAAGACGTCTACACATCCTTAAACTTGAACCACTTGAACTACGGAGAATAAAAATTGATCTTATTCTTACTTACCAAATTATTCATGGTGTAGTTGGGGTAGATGTGCCTCTTTTTGACCTGTCGGAGTCAAATCGGACTAGAGGTAATTCCCTGAAGCTTACGGTGCAAACATCACATTTAGATTGTAGACGTAGCTTTTTCGCATTGCGTGTGGTTAAGATTTGTAATTCTTTACCAGACGAAATTGTCACCTCGCCCACAATTCATACGTTTCAAAGCCGCCTCAGCTCGTTTAATCTAGGGATTTTTATGCGTCGGTCTTATCCTCCGAGTTGAATATGTAATCTTGCATATAATTACTCTTCTTATATGTCTGTTCCCACCCCATTAAACTTGGTCTCCTTGGTGACCCACGGTCCTTGCCTGACCCGTTAATATTGCAACAAATTGTTTTATTTTTTTTTATGTATTCATTTTTATATTTTTAAATGGTGACAATTCCTATTTTGGGAATGCTTTTGTTTTTAGTACTTATCATGACCACAAATTTTTTTTCCTAACGATGCTTTTTAAACCATCTCATTTGTTCATCTGCTTTTATTTTTACTTGGGCCGATCCTCCACGTCCCGTGTCCAACACGTTTGGCGATGCCATCGGGGGCCTTAGAGTCCCTGGCAGGTCTAACCTTGGTGGTAAGGCATTCGTGTCCCAACACCTAATCCCCTCACCTTCACTTGCCGGCCAACCTCTTTCATTACATATGATTGTCTTCTGTTTTAATTTAGGCTGGCTGTTAGCGACCTTAGGGTCCTTGCCAGACCTGTTACTATCGTGACAAATTATATTATTATTATTATTAACAGCTAAGGGGGAAGGGGATTGAGGTTTAATGGTGCGTTAACAGCTAAGGAGGAAGGGGATTGAGGCTTAATGGCGCGTTAACAGCTAAGGGGAAGAGGATTGAGGCTTAATGGTGCGTTAACAGCTAAGGGGGAAGGGGATTGAGGCTTAATTAACAAGTAGGGGAGAAGGGGATTGAGGCTTAATGACGCATTAACAGTTAAGGGAGAAGGGGATTCAGGCTTAATGGTGCGTTAACAGCAGAGGGAAAGGGGATTAAGGCTTAATGGTGCGTTAACAGCTAAGGGGGAAGGAGATTGAGGCTTAATGACACGTTAACAGCTAAGGGGAAGGGGGTTGAGGCTTAATGGCACGTTAACAGCTAAAGGGGGAAGGGGATTTAGGTTTAATGGCGCGTTAACAGCTAAGGGGGAAGGGGATTGAGGCTTAATAGCGCATTAACAGCTAAGTGGGGAAGGGGATTGAGGCTTAATGGCGCGTCGACAGTCAGGTCATTAGCGTCAACCTCAGTCCCAGTGCAGTGGTCGTGGTTGCCACTGCGCCACACATTACAAAGATGTTAAACAATCCCAAATCTAGATCTTACCATAGATCTAGATTTAAATTTAAACACCCCGGACAGAAGGACAGACTTATCGCTTAATTGACGCATTGTGTCTCCCAGAAGACGGAAACGGCGAAGAACACCATCAAGACGGTGAAAATCAACAAGCAAGTGTAGGACCGTAAGTGGCGTCGACATCAATGACATTTAGGAAGGCTACCCCATCAGAAGGAAACAGTGCTAACCACAGTCACAGTGCAGTACTCCAGGTTAGGTGCTGATGACGTTAATCTGAATTTTTACCTTCGTTTATAGGTAAAGATAATCTTTTTCTATGACTCTAAACTCACTGGACGCAACTAATACTCTTAGAACTGAAGAGACGTTGCTGTCTAGTTAGGATGGAGACACTAAAAAGTTCTTGTGAGTCAGTTAGCCAGGAAAGTGAGAAAGGTTCCCAGGTTCCCTGTAAGCTACGTTGCAACATACTTTCTTTTTTTCTTTTTTTAACTCGAGGAGTGAAAAAGGAGCATGTGGATTAATGAACCTTTGACTTCTAATACCATCTCGGGAAGGAGAGGGTCAGTTTGGCTAGGAATTTCGCAACGTCGAAGTAAAATGTAAACACAATAGGAATTGGCAAAACATTCACTCCTACTTCGTTCTCGTTCGTCTGTCATTAACATAGCTTTCAGTCACATAGGCTACCTCGGGAATATAGCTCCAGTTTTGCTAGGAATTGCGAAAATATAAAGCAAAAAGTAAACAAACAAAAAAGAAAATCGTGGATTAACATAGCTTTTAATTAATAAGGCTATTATGGGGAGAGTGTGGGGGGGGGGGCGCCCCGGTTTGAGGCTTAATGGCGCGTCAACAGCTAGGTCATAAGCGCCAACCTCAGTGACAATGCAATGGACAGGGAAGGATAGGGTCAGATTTGCTAAAGAAAATTTAAGTTCAAACTACAACAAAACAAAAAAAAAAGAAACTAGTTTAAAACACAAGGAATAAAAGAGAAGATGTTGAGATCAATAATAAGTTAGTTTGTTACATATTAGCAGCTGGTGTGGAAGTGGGCCTTTAAAAAAAACCAACCAACACTAAACGTGATGAGAGTTAATCTGAGGAATGGTGCCGACAAGACCCGTATTTGGGCGGGAGGGGGGGGCGGGGGAGTTATGCACAAGAGGTCGGTTAAAAAAAATCATTAAAGTCACATGCATCCCTGTTGGCTTTTCTGTATGACTCAGTTTAGCCACATTACTTGAAACGTATGTAAATATTGCCAACACAGTCATTTTCTTGTTTTTTTTTTTGTCGTGCGAGATGATTTTGCGACATTAACTCTAACCTGTGTAAAATGTTGCAAACGCTATTCTCAACCGGTCCCACGCCATACTTGAAGCATTTAGGTGCCTTTAAAATCTTTGCAGAAATGCTAAAGGTTATAGTTCCGCAGGGAACGCTTAAAGTTTTCGAAGCTTTAAGCACACACAACCTGATCCGGGAAGCTGTTCCAGGGATTTGTCGCAAAGAAAAACTTGCGACAATTTCTATTTGCCCCATTTTTTTGCTAGTTTGAAAGAGTGGCCGTGAGTTCTTTCCCCTGATTGTACGTCAAAGAAAGAGGAGTGGTCTAAATCCACAAGGCCAAGCGATAAAGTGAATTCTGGGAAAGGTCAGCGTGTAACCGTCGTAATTCAAGGGGCTTGAGATTTAGGAGAAGAAGTCGCTCCATGTAAGTTTTATTTCGGAGAACATTATGGTGTTTTGTGAAAAAAACGCTGTACCGAGTCCAAGGCATCAATATCACCTAATAAGTGGGGGAACCAGAAAGGGCTTGTATACTCCGTCAATGGCCTAACATAAACCTTGTAGGCCGAAACAGACTAAAATACCAGGACCTGCACCTTGTTGATTTTAGTTTTTATTGCCTATACGAAAATATTCATTACCTGTATTTATAACAGTTCCCCTTTGTGCACTTACTTCCCCTAGAAGTTGTCTTCCCTGCTGACCTCGTATCACTGTGCATGACCGGAAGTAGGCGAGGCTTTATAAGCTCGGCGCAGTGGATCATCGTCATCTTTCTCCTAGCCCATAGAACCTAGTTCGTAGAGGGCAAGCTGGGCTGGTGAAGGTAATGTATATTTCGTGTAGGCAATAAAAACTAAACTCAACCAGGTACAGGCCCTGGTATTTTAGTCTTTTTATAGCCGACGAAAATATCCATTACCTGTATTTATAGCAGACTTCGTCACCTAGGAGGAGGGCTAGGTTCGAGCTACCGGCAATACGAGCCAGCGACCCCAGGAACAAGTGCCGGTGAAGACAACCCTGGAGTCCCAACCAATTATTCATGCTAATATGGAGTGGTGGCTAAGTTCGCAGCACCTAGCCCAGGCTGGGCTTAGGTTGGCTTGGTGAGAGATTGGGGATGTGATCCTGTATGTATTGAAAAGTGGAATAAAAAGTAATATTATTATAATATTATTTTTTATATATCAGGATATCGCAACAGGGTGCCCAACACCTAGGGGAACTAAGTATAAAGCTGGTAGAAAGTATGAAACCTGCTTACCTTGTTGAGGGAGTGATTGTAGAGAGTTCTGTGGAGTGATGACCATCGAGAAGGTTGAAGCATTCGGCAGACGGAGACGCAAAAGGATCGGTAGTTGTAGGATCGCTGTGGGCACTTGGTAGATGTGAAGGTTCTGTTGCTGAGATGACAGTGACCCGGCGGAGGACGGATCGAAGAAAAATTGTTCGATCGGCAAGTCAGCAGTATGTTGCCAGTGAGAGTTGCCATAGGATCGCTGTGGGTGCCTATGTAGATGTTAGAATGATGTAATCCGGCGGAGCGTGGATCAGGAATCTTTGCAGAATCCAAACAAAAACAAGTTCTTCTTCTATTTATTATTATTATTATTTTTTTGAAAAGTTAGCAGTACGTTCCTAGCGAGCCTAATCGAAAAAAAATGTTGGTGGACGAGGATGTGTCATCCGCAGCTCAAGTTTTGTTTGGGTTACGTAGTAGGATCCTCATGGATCCGATCCTTAGCAGAGTGTGGAGCAGAGTGTGTTCGTGTAGAAGGTTTCTATTGAAGGATCCGGAATCCCAAGGCTACCCCTTTAGCTCTCTTACGGCAAGGGGAGCATGGTGGATCTCTGGAAGATTGTCGAGTTTGAAGTGATCCCATGGAAGACTGGTACGAAACTCGGAGCACCGTCGTACTGCCATACTGAGTACGAAGAGATCCCTGAGAAGCTGCTTAAAGTTGACGCATCTTCCCAAATGGAAAGCTGGGAAGTGGGAATAGTTACCGGGGATCGGCTTTGGAAGTTAAAGATTGCGATGGGTCGTGATAAGGTGATGTCAAGGGTGATGGGTTGGCGTGATGTAGGTCCTGTACCGCCGCTGAGGATCATGCTGGTGGTGATGTGGCTGGCAAGCCGAGTTTAGTGGAAGAGGGGAGAAAGTGTGGGCGACGTAATGCGACCTGGCATAATAGTACGCCCACCAGGGAGGAGACGAAAGGATATGTGAAGGCCACCTATAATGATCGTTTAGTAGAGCATAATTAATCCTTAAGGATCGATGACGGCGGGTTACGTCCTCTAGTTCATTGGAGAGCGCAGAATTCAGCTCAAGGAGACGTGCATTTTCTTCTTGAAGAGCAGAGGCAGAGGCAGCTGCTTGTCGAAGGGCTGAAGTGTCGATAACAATGGTGCGGAGCATGGCAAGTTCAATTGAGAATGTTTCAGCGATGTTGAGCACAAAATTGATGTTAAAATCAATGTTTTCCATATCACGAACTGTTAACTGCAAACCGCACATCAACGCTGCACGTAGAACCGACTTACTGAGAAATGGAGGTGGTTTGGAAGATAGTGGGGTGTCTTTTGGAAAAATGAGAGAGCCTTCATGAGCAACTGGAGAGGCAGATCGCAGGGAAGCCGGATCATGGGATGGTGGATTGGTCGAAACTGAGAGGACGGGAGGGATTGGCGGAGGTTCATTAAGATCCAATGTGGGCTAAAGTTTAGTTATGGTTCAACTCCAATGTTATGGTTCAGAATCGGACAGAACGGGACACTATGTAATGGTGAAGCACGGGGAGCGTGGACCATCTTTATCCTAGAAGTACACTTGGGTAATGTTGAGGATAATCCCTTGGATGTTGTAGTGATGCCGGAGGTTCCTGCGATGGCCAACGGATTAGTGGGCCTGGAAGTGTTGGTCCTCTGTCGTTTGGATGGAAGATTCTGTTGATTTGTAGGATCGGATGAAGATCGTTTAGTTGCACTCTGAGAGGTTTGGTTGTCTGAAGGAGGAGTTGGTTGTGAAGGTAAGGCCGTGGCGTGTTCGAGGGCCTTCTGTCAAGCGGCCCGAGCCACTCGTTGACGGGATAAGGCTTGTCGTTTGTCAGGCGAAATGTCCATGCAGACTTTCCATTTCTTCAAAGGCCATCACACTGCCTGTGGTACTGACAGCATGGATGGGGATCAAAGCGGTTGGACTTGCTGGCAAACCTTAGGCTGGAGCAGGGTTTGGGTGAAGTCAGATTGGGAAACACAACAGGTGGAACGGGATCTTCCAAAGATGACGAGTCCGACATGGTGTCGCAGAACAAAGGAGAAGCAGCGCGGGAAACCGCTTTGTAGAGGCCGATTGCAGCGATCGTAATGGTACAGTGAGTAGGTAGTGTGGGATCGCAGAGGTATCAGGCGGATCGTTTCAAGGCAAACGGGGAGAAGGAAAGCGGAGTGAAGGGATGTTTCCAGACAAATTGGTGCGGGTGCATTGGTATTGGTTGTCGTCCATCCTGCGTGTTAGAAGGGGAAGGACGGAGGATCGAACTAGAAAGGTGTCATGAGTAGCTGTGAAATGCGGAATTGTAGTGGCAATGAAATCGCCTTGTAGACAGGTTGTAAGGATCGGAAGGCTTGTGCGTGGCTGTTATCCAAGTCTTGTGATGTTGTTGATGAAGGAAAGACGGAATCGTAAAGGCTAGGAAGCCTAAGAATCGGATCGCTTGATATGTGCAGAAGTGGTTGTTGATGGTGGAAGGATCAGGTCTCCTTTCTTTTTATTATTGCGTGGGAGTGATTGAGATGGAATTCCAGGGTATTGGGATGGGAGGATCGTGAAAAACGGTTAGGAAGTGCAGGGCTAGTCCCGGACGTTCTCGTGTAGTACCTTGGAATACAGTCCCAGTGGTGCAGCTGGCGATAATGGTGCTGAAGGAGTGTGATGGAATTATCGTTGATGATGGGTGGATAGAGTCCGCCTCCCCTTTTCCGTAGGTGGAGACCTGAAGTGTGGAGGATCAATTTTGAAGGATCGTTAAAGGATGTGGCGAGACAAGTACTGGGGTTTTATTATAAAAATGTCTTTATCTATGATCCCAGAAAAGCAGCCGGCAAAAGAGGAGTTGGAAGAGTGATTGCTGAAGAGAAAGAAGGCTTGTTAGGGTCAAATGGTATGTGAGGAGATGGTTCGGATATGGGGATCGTAGATGGTCTTGGCGAATGCGGCGTGATGCCAGTAATGGAGAATGGCTTGGTTTTGCTGAGGAACGGTGGAGAGTAGTCCAACGAAAGAAAGTCCGGAGATCGGAGAGGCGAGAGCATGTGTAGTGAAAATCGTAATTTTGGTTCTTTCTTTCGGGGCAGTGAAGGTCGATGGATCCAGCTGTTGAAGCAGGCTGGAAAGTCGTAGTGGGTTGTGCAGGTCCTGGTGGACCGGAAAAACGTGGGATCGCAAAATTTCTATGAAAACGTTGGAAAGGGTGAGGGAAGCCACAAGGACTGTGGAGGCAAAAAATGTGAAGACGTGGGATCCAATCCTAGAAAGACCATAGTGACTGGTGAAGGTAATTGTGGTAAGAATGAGGGTAGAGCACTGGTCTTGAATGCTCCCCTTCTTTCTTCAGCCGGGAAGTGATGGAGAAGGTTCAGGACAACAATTGAAGGCGGGACCCGGAGAGGTCGGAGTAGGATCACCCTCGGTAAAGAAGTCCGTCCAGTACGCCTGGGTGATGCTCGTTGTGAGATATGTAGGTGACGAATCGATCCTTGGGAAGAATCAGGAGTGGTAAATGCGGAGCATGGGACCGAGTCCGCCGAGGGGATCGGGGCATCAGTAAGAAAAGAATCCTCAATGCATGTTGAAACCTCGAGAAAATGAGCTGGAGAACTGGAGACGGCCGACGCTGATGGTGAGGATGAAGTCGACATCCCGACAGCGGATCGTGACCGGTTGGTGGTGTGGATGAAGGATCGAGGATCCAGGATCAAGGATCAACGGGGAAGGCTCGAGTACGCACACACTCGGTGAACGCCTTAGAAGAAAGATGACGATGATCCACTGCGCTGAGCTTATACAGGCTCGCCTACTTCCGGGTCATGCGCAGTAGTAATACGGGCTCAGCAGGGAAGACAACTTTTTGGGGAAAATAAGAGCTCGAAAGGGAATTGCTATAAATACAGTATTTTCGTCAGCTATAAAAAAGGGGCTTTGTGTCACCTGAAGTAAATACTATTCTACGATAGCAGCCCTATGATGGGCCTGTTTTATGACATGTTTACACTGTGTTCCTGATTTTAAGTCAGATTGATTAACACAGCTTTCAACTGCTAATGCTATCTTGGGAAGGAAAAGCTCAATTTCGTAAATTAAAGAGTATATAAGAAAAATAGTAACACGACAACGGACGTAATTTAAAAAAAGTAATATAGAATTAAAGGCACATACCCTCCACACGAGACTCCCATCAATATTTCTCGATATTCACATCAAGTACAGCCAGAAGGGTTTAATTATGCATTGTTGGTTAATCCCTTGCTAAAAATCATTTTAAAATGTAGCGCCTATTAGATTTTCTGTTGAGTATTAAGAGGTGTTTTTTGGGCATCCTGCTGATATCTGCAGCTTGGTGTACTTAAATTTGGCTCTACTTTGCAACTTAACCATGACGTATCACCGTTTCCATTTGATGAGGAGGAGGACGCAATTCTGGATTTCATTCTGTCACGTGACTCTCGTTTCATTGATGTTCTCCTATCGCACGAGCAACGCAGGACCAATGAAAAAGCGACCGGAAGTGACCATGTACTAGTACTACGCTGAAATTCGCAAAACGGTACGACGGCAACATACGTGGACTGAGAACTGCGCGTGGCTGTTATAGGGCAAGAAGAAGGAATATCCCTTTAATAGAGCTTTCAGCTGCTATGGGCATATCAGGAAGGAGAGGGTCCGTTTTGCTGAACACATCGTAAGTTTAAAGCGAAAAGTATACTAAAAGTAATAAAAAAAAATGCTAAATACTCCAGAAATAAAAGAAAAATACTGGAAGATTGACGTCGCTTTTAACTGCTAAGTCTATCCCGGGATGGGCATGGCCAATTTTGCTAGGCATTTTGTAAGGTCGAAGCAGTTACCTATTTCTAAGCTCCTGCGGCAAACTGACAGCAACCACAAGAACAATTCGATGGATAAACCTGGATTTGTTTGGTAGCACCTATAATTTATCGGGTTGGGGAGAAGAATTTGCGACTGAGATCCCCTCTGAAACGTCTTAGATTCACTCCTATTAGTTCCATCTAAGTTTATAGAGGGCGCCATGAGTTTTACGTGGGAATTTCTACTCATTTTTCAGCCTAAAATTAAAGTAAACTAGCTTGTACTTAATTATTATTCAGTTTAGCTTAGTTGTAATTTAGTTTACTTTAGATTTGGGCTGAAAAGTGTGCAAAAATTACCAGACGGAACGCGTGGCGTCCTCTGAAAACTCGGATGGAACTAATAGGAATGAATGTAGCACGTTTCAGTAGGGACTTTTTAGAGTTACAAATTCGCCTCCCCAACCTTTTTTTATGGGTATTCTCTCACTGAACTCCAAAAACAAAGTGAAAAAAAAAAGAAATGTTCGGAATGATCTTTCAACAGAGTAGGTTATCTCGAGAAGGTAAGTGCCATTTCCTGTAACAAACAGGACGGAAAGCCAAATGGCTCGAAAAGAGAAAAATAAATACAGTTGCAAACCTATTTGCGTTGCCTTTAGGACTTAAATGTCAGACTGCCTGATCGGGAATTGAACCCACGATCATAGGCCGAAGTTCTACCGCTTAGGCCATACCAATATGGCGGGGTGGGGGGAGGGGCCTTGAGGCTTAATGGCGCGTCGACAGCCAGGTCATTAGCGCTAACCTCGGTCACAGTGCAGTGGTACTGTGTCATTATGGCTGACCGGTAGAGCTTTGACTTTTGGTCTCAGAGATCGTGGGTTCAATTACCGCTAAGACAGTCTGATATTTAAGTTCAAAAGGAAACGTAAATAGGTTTGCACTTGTGCTCAACCAATTCTTGTAAACACCTAACGACATTAGCATTGCTTCCTGAACTATGGACTTATACCAGTATGAAAGAATGATTGCACTTTCTGATATTTAAACCGATTCAAAGTGCAAAAACCGTGAATTAATACTAGCCAACACTTAAAGGATGCGTTTCGATCTCGTGTCGTCAGGGCTTTGAGGCCCGGGTGCTTTCGCGTGTTGTACACAGGTTTCCGGGACCCTCTCAAAGCTCGATTTTTGTCTCTGATATATTTTGATTCTTTTTCAATCATTCAGTTATTCAGTGCTGGTCTTTTTGGAACTCGGCTGCCTTGCCGGCATTGTTCAACCTCGTAACAAAGATCAACCTGCCATCAATCCTCTATAGCGTGCGTGTTGTATCTTGAGTCCTGCACTTATTTTGTGATCGGCTACGTCTTCCTGGAGGGGGCGGCTTTAACCGACGGCCGCCATTGTTTTTGTAACTACTTTGGATACCAACAAGGCACTCTGCGACCAAACACGTATAATTGATTATTTGTGTTCATTCTGGGGCGCACTCAAGATGGGCCGCGGACACTATAATCACCTACTGCCATTTCTTTTTTTGGTTGTAACAAGAGCTATAATAATCTTTTTTTAGTCTGAATCCCAACGACATAATTGGCCCAATCCAAGAGTGTTTCCTCACAGCGAAAAGTTCAGGTTACCTAATAGACAGACTTCAAAGAACACAAAAAAAAAACCACTTATACAGGTTCTATGAAAGTGAATTCTGTTACCTCGACTAAAGACCTATACAAAGATTACAAGATACTTTTGATGTATAAAGTTGACAAAATATACAATTATTTTAAATAATTACTTTAATAAAGACCATAAAATAGTGATATTAAAAAAAAAAAGTTATCTGAGGGATGAAACCATTAGATATGAAATTCCTTTTGTAAACAACAGTAATGGAACAAGATGTCAAATCTATATAATAAATAATCTTGGAGGCCAGCTAAAAGGAAGGCTAAAAGGAAAACCACTTCTCCCCTCCTCGCGCCCGCATTGAAAATGCACTCTCCCACTCTACCTGCATGGAAACAGGAGTCAGGCATGAGTGGTCGATCAACTCAATAAAGGTTCAATCTGACAAGTCGTCGGGCCGAACAATCACTTCTCCCCTCCACGCGCCCGCATTACAAATGTGCTTTCCCATTCTACCTGCATGCAAACAGGAGGCAGGCATAAGTGATCGATCAATCTGACAAGTCGTCGGGAAGAGTGCCGGAAAAAAGTCCCGGAAAATGTCCCGGGAAATGTGTCCGTAAACTTAATTCATGACCGGCCCCGTGCATAGCACGGGCTTCCTCTAGTTTTATATATATACCAACAATTTTTAACCAGCTACCAGCTGAACTTACTACTTTAACTAGTTTTGGCCAAGTTAAGCGAAAAATCAGAGAACGGCTTATTAAAAAATAAGTATTATTTTATGCTCTTTTTTTCCTGTTCTTACAACTTTGTACTGATTTGTCATATACTTGTTTAGCCACAGTACTGTATTATAATAGGTTTGATCGAGAATGATTCATGTTCATGATTGTGTTCATTGTCTTGTTCTTGTACTTTAAATTTGATTCCTATTTTCTTTTATACGTTCATTTTTGTTTTTCTCCGTAATTGTAAAGATGATATTATTGTAATTTATTTTATACTTGATGTAACCCATACAAGTTTCTCTTTGCGACTTCGGCATACAATTAATTAAATAAATAAAAAAATAAAGTTATTGTATTAAGCCTTAGTACTTTCTTATAGTACGTTTCATCCAGAAGGATTCATGTTTGTATGTTTGCGATCTTGTTTTCATACTTTAAAATTAAGCGGTTGGGGTGTGGATGTTGGAATCACGGGGATTCTTATCTGTGTCCCAGTGTGGCTTTCGACGGTTTCGGTCAACCATCGATCATCTAGTTGCCCTTGAATCAGATGTGAGGGAGGCTTTTCGCCTGCGTCATCATCTGGTTCAGGTTTTCTTTGACTTGGAGAAGGCGTATGATACGACGTGGCGTTATGGGATTCTCCGTAATCTCTATAACTATGGCTTGAGGGGACAGATGCCACTGTTGCTTTCTGCTTACCTCTCAGGCCGTTCTTTTCGCGTTCGTGTCGGGGCGACTCTTTCCCGCCCGTTTGTCTTGGAGAATGGTGTGCCTCAAGGAGGTGTTCTTAGTGTCGTCTTGTTTGCTATAGGGATCAACCCCATTGCTCAGCAAGCTGCTGTTTCCCAGTCATTGTTTGTCGATGACTTCGGCCTGCGCTTTCGGGCAGCTCGCATGCAGACCTGCGAGCGGCAGCTACAGCTGGCAATTAACAAAGTCCAGACCTGGGCGGTAAGTAATGGTTTCCGGTTTTCTCCGGACAAGACTGTGTGCATCCACTTTTGCCGCCAACGAACACTGCACCCGGATCCTTGCCTGTACTTGGGGCAGGCACAAATTCCTGTTGTCCCACATGCACGTTTCCTGGGTCTGGTGTTCGATTCCAGGTTGTCTTGGCTTCCGCACTTACGCCAGCTTAAAGACAAGGCTTTGCGGGCGCTTAACATCTTGCGGGTCCTGTCGGGCACTTCATGGGGTGCCGATCGCGCTGCCATGTTGCGCCTCTACCGAGCCCTTGTCCGCAGCAAACTTGATTATGCGTGTATGGTCTATGATTCGGCTAGTGACTCCACTCTCCAGATGTTGGACACAGTGCATCACAGTGGCCTGCGTGTGGCGACTGGGGCTTTTCGAACTTCTCCAGTGGTCAGCCTCTATGCTGAGGCCTCGGAGCCACCTTTGGCCATTCGTCGGCGACAGCTTGCCATTCAGTATGCTGTGCGTTTGCGTGCTGTGCAATCCAGTCCTGCTTGGTCCATGGTTTTTGGGCCAGACTTGCGAGTCGGTAGACGCAGGGTGGGTAAGGGTGATTTCCGCGATAGGCTCCAGCAGTCCTGTCACGAGATAGCCTTTGAAATGCCCTGCGTCTTGAGGCTTGAGAGAATGCCAGTTGCCCCTTGGCTTGTCCCAGGTGGCAGTTTCATTTTTGCTCTGGCGTCCCTCCCGAAGGGTTCCACTTTACCAGCAAGGTACTTACAGGAGTTCCGGCGGCTGAGTTCTCAGTACGCCGGTTATCAGCGCCTGTTTACTGATGGGTCGAAGTCCGACGTTGGCGTGGCGTGTGCTTGTGTGTGTAAGGGTGTAACGATTGCCCATCGCCTTCCATCAGGCTATTCTGTGTTCTCTGCAGAGCTTTTGGCTCTTGGTTTGGCGGTGGAATGGATCCTTGACCTTCAGGGCACGCATTTCATTGTCTTTAGTGATTCCATGAGTGCCCTGGAGTCCTTGGCGAATTACAATCCTCGGAACCCCTTGACACAACGTGTCCAAGCTTTGCTTTCCCGCTTGCCTGGCCAGCGGAAAACCGTGCTTTTCTGCTGGATCCCGGGCCATGTTGGGATAGCAGGGAATGAACAAGCTGATTCTGCTGCGAAAGGGGCCCTTTCTGGCCCTCTCGGTAGGGATCTCAGCCTTGTTCCCTCAGATGCCTTGCCAACTCTGCGTCTGAGGTTACACGCTTTTTGGCAAACCTTGTGGGACAGACAGGACGGTAATAAGTTACGGGCCATTAAAGGCACTGTCGAGGAATGGCACTCGGCGTGTCGCCGCAGTCGCCGTGAGGAGGTTGTGTTGGCCCGTTTGCGAATTGGTCATACCCGACTAACTCACTGTTTCCTTTTGCGGGGGGTTGACCCTCCTGAATGTTCTTGGTGTCGACGGCCACTTACGGTCCGGCACTTACTTGTTGATTGTCGCCATCTTGATGGTGTTCGTCGTCGGTTCCATCTTCCGCATGACATTGCGCGTCAGTTGGGCGATAAGTCTGTCCTCCTGTCCGTGTTTTTCAATTTTTGCAGGAGGTACAGATGTATGACAAGATTTAGATTAGGGGTTTGAATAACATCTCTGTAATGTGTGGTGCAGTGGCAACCCGGACCACTGCACTGTGACTGAGGTTGGCGCTAATGACCAAGTTGTCGACGCGCCATTAATCCTCAATCCCCCCCCTTTAAAATTAAGACTTTTTTTTATTGTATACATTCATTTGCTACTGATTGTAAAAATAGTTCTAATCAGTAATGTATTTTGTGTTATCTGTATATAACGTTACAAAAGAGGTCAGGCGACACGGCCCACGGCTCCATGTGTTTGGTTGGAGGGGTTGTATTGAGAGAAAGCTTTTTAGGACAGCATGCTTCTCGAAGGAGCAGATTCGAGGCCGCCTTGACCCTTATTATTTTATTTCCGCCAGCATGAATATGAACATGGCTGGGAAAATATAATAAAAGTAAGCAATAGAAAGGGGGGATCATTAGCCATGGGGAGGGGAGGGAATCACTAGATACGCTGATTGAGTGAGCAAAGCGAACGAAAATCAGCGTTTGATAATCAGTGTGCGCAACAATTTGAAGGAACTTAATGTGGTCGAACATGGACATACACATGAGCTGCCTTAGATCCGCGACCCACCAGCTGCTGGGGGTTTTGGATAGATGGACCTTCGCATTGGATATTGGGGACCCCTGGATGTCATTTATTTCGATTTTAAAAAATGGCTTTTGAGTCGGTTGTTCATAGAAAACTTCTTCTTAAAATTAGTAGCTGTGGTATTGAAGGTAACCTAAAAAACTGGCTTGCAGTTTTCCTTGCGGAGCGCACACAGAGAGTGATGGTTGAGGATGTGTGTTCATAAAGGAAACCTGTCCCCTGTGGTGTACCGCAGGGTTCAGTTCTCGGACCCATCCTTTTTGTGATCTACATAAATGATCTTAGGATAGGAGATGCTTGTACCTTCGGATGGAAGTTCACAGACGACCTGTAGATCGGAGCCGAAAATGTATCTTCTTTCCCGTCAACCGAATTGGATGCCCAGATTCACGGCGTTGTTCCGTGGTCCCGAAGGTGGCAGCTCCTTATCTCGAACCAAAAATGTTCCTCATTTCATGTGGGAACTGCAAATAAGTGCCCCCAGTACTTCCTTGATCAGGAAACCTTACGCCAAACTGAAGAGGTTAGGGACCTAGGAATTTGGTTCACTAAGAACTTAAAACCATCCTTACATTGCCAGAAAGGTGCCACTGCGGCATTCCGCCGCTCCATTATTGTAAATAGGTGTTTTTTTTTATCTGGGTGTTTTGCCACAAGGATTTGGGCGTTCAAGGTGTTTGTGCGTCCTGTCTTCTAATATGCTACACCTGTATGGTCCCCCTACCTGGCCAAAGATACTGACCTCTTGGAGAAAGTCCAGCGCCGTTATACAAAATATCTCCCTGGATTCCGGGAAATTGTTTACCGTGAAAGACTTGTAAGACTGGGTCTGGAGTTGCTTGAACTGTGACGTGTAAAAGCCGACCTCGTACTTACATACAATATACTTCTTAATTTAATCGGCATTGACCTTCCGTTTTTCGATCCTGCACAACGCCTTATTTGTACATGCAGTCACGAGTAGAAGTTGGCCATACCTGCATCAAACATTGACTGTCGCCGGCATTTTCTCTCGGTTCGAGTGGTTCCTATTTGGAACGCACTCAGTGTAAAGACTGTGTCTGCACTGTCGGTTTCGACTTTTCGTAGGTTGCTTGACGAGGAACCGATTTACGTTTTTCTGAAACGTCCTTCACTCCCGGACACCTAATGGTTGTTTTTTTTTCACCAGCAACCCACTCCCCTCTTCCCTTTGAGAACTGTGTTGTGGTCCCAGGCAAATCCGTCTTCTTAAAATATACCATTTTTTAAAATTTGTAATGGCATGCACGCCGCTTGCGGTAGTCCAGCCACCCTGTTTTATCAGGTTGGCCTTTGATTTATATACATATACAAATATTTTTTTTAATTATTTTTTTTAAGTGTTGATAAATCCAACTACCAGGGTGCTTTAGTTTTTAGTATTATACTTTTTAATTATACAGCATCATTTTGGGCCTTTTAACATTTTCCACACCCTTCCCATGTCCTGCACGTTTGGCGATGCCATCGGGGGCCTTTGAGTCCCTGGCAGGTCTAACCTTGGTGGTAAGGCATTCGTGTCCCCAAACCTCTTACCATCATCCATTCCTTCGCCGTATATTGTACACTGTATTTACATGTAATTGCGGCTGGCTGTCAGTTACTCCCCAGTCTTTGCCAGACCCGTTGCTATCGCAACAAATATTATTATTATACTTAATCAGTGTTGAAAACCTGGCTTCAACACCACCCGTGCGTAGAACGGGCTTCAGCTAGTATATGTAACTATACAAGTTTCTCTACGAGTCTTCGGGATACAATTAAATAAATAAATAATAATATAACAGCTGCTGCAATCCTAAACTAGATCAATCTTTATTATTATTATTATTATTATTATTATTATTAATATCATGCGCCTTACAGACAAACCCGCAGATCGCGCCTATAAATGACAAATATTAAGTCCTGGTTCCCTTCGCGGCTCGATCACCGAACACAAAGGTGGAAACGTGTTTCTCGCGTTAGCGAGCGCCGTCAGACAGCCAACGTGTCATAACTCATGAGGCTGATGTCATCCGCTATTGATTTTCCCTCGCGCGCTGTATGATTCGGGAGTGTGCCTTAGCCGGCTACGGATGTGGACCGACTCCATTTTTCCAATTCGTCTGAGCGGAAATCGCGTATTTCCAGCCGTCTTGCGAAACGACATCCACAAACATGACATATGGAAATGCAAACATCCTGTCGGTGTTTATACCCCTTTGCGCTGCCTGGGCAACGCAAAGAAATATTCTCATCCGTAAGCTACATATGAGATGTCGGAGATAATTCAAATTGTCAACACCTTTCTACGGACAGAAAGTCGCTGCATCACCAACACTCAGAACACTGGCGCGCGTTTGGACAATGACCTAGCAAGAACATTAGGAAGGAAACTAAAAAAAAAAAAAAAATACAGAGCAACTATTTGCTTTACAATAAAGCATTTAAAAAAAACAAGCCACCGTAAAACCAACGGCTGGGAAAGCTGCAGCAACGACTATGTTCGTCCGTACGTCCGTACGTCGACTTTTTCAGCGATAATCAAATGGACTTTAAAAAACTCGGCAAATTATAGATATAATGGCTAATAGGTCTTCTCAACGTAACGCATTAAAATAATAACATTTGAGCGTCACATTTAACCACTACAGGAATACACGCAACCGAACCCCCCCCCCAAAAAAAAAAACACAAAAGGACACGTTAACGACACACATTAGCTTCATTATCAGTCTCGACACCATGTTGCATGAATGAACAGGCCTACTCTCGAACCCAATTCTCCGTTAGCGGCTACTAACGAAATTAAAACAACACGTAAAAGAAATAGAACTAAAAGCTGAAAATTAGGACTAAAATTGGTATCTTGGAGTCTCGACACCGTGTTGCATTAATGAATATGCCTACTCTCGAACCCAATTCTCCGTCAGCT
>JAHWFP010199480.1:0-16635 GCA_023313725.1 Lithobius niger
GTATGTGATCAAGACCGAAATATTGCGGCTGAAAATTTAAAGCTGGACTGTTTTCTTGTGTTTGTGGGGATTCGGATCTGTCAGTGACGCCTTTTATGTCATCTTCCCCGACCCGCAAAATAATTTTGTTATGGAGAATTTAATTTCGTGTCGTTTTATTTTAAGCTGTGGTGAAGACATCACTGATGTTTGTTAATGTGTATTTTAAGGACGTCGAAATATTAGAAGTGTGTCTTTTAAAACGTTTCATCACCGTTATCACCACTGAAATATCATTTAGGTTATTGATAAAAATTACCATTCAGGCTTATTTTACAGAGTGTTAATATTGCAAATTCTAGTGCATGTAGTAAAAGAGGTTGAAAATCTAATTAACTATTACCTTTTTGATGATTAATCTGAGAGTGGTCTCGTGTCCGATGGCGAGAATGTCGTCATAGCTCATGGCTTCATGTTTTTGATCCAAATCACCAGCATGAAAACGGAACTAGCGTTATAGGATTAGTAATATTACAAGAAAGGTAAAACAACTACGAAAATGTATGAATACAGCTTTCCATGTTTAAAAGGATAGCGAATACATCTTTTAATTCTATCTAGACATCATTTCTTTTCATGCTCTAATCATTCAACCTAAACCAAGTTTTCTGGTTAAACAATTACGGTGTACTCGTGTGACATCCAGTAATCTACCGCTAAACGACGCTGTGGTGTGTAGTAAAATACGTTAGTATTTAGACAAAATATTTTTATCAAAGCAAACAATCTGCGTTAAACACTGGACTTGTCTGAAAAAAGGATATAATATGGAGAAGAAATAAACGGGGACATCTCTCGGAAATGATTTCAAGGACTAATCTTGTTGGTTCTAGAAGAGACCATCTAATACTTACGTAGAAATTCGAAGTTATATTTTTTACATCCTTTTTAGGCAAAATATTATCATGATCGATTATAAAATTTACTGAAGTTCTTCCTTCTAATGTTAAAAGGTCATCTAAAAAAAAAAGAAAACATGCAAGTTTAGGTAGGCTGTGCGTGCGGAAAAAAACAGTTATAAAAGCATTTTAAGTTAAAACGTATGTGTCTCTGCCGAATTTGAGCATAAATAGTGGTATGAAATACTATGTAAGTTAGAAATGTAGTTTCTAAGGTTCTGATGAGTATTGATGACGTAAACGACCATTTCTATGAAAGTACAAGTTCAAATAACATTTTCCCTTTCATTACACATTTACAATTACAAATGAGTTAAACTTCACTTATTTGATCTGATTACCTGGTTTAAAGGTGAGGCAATTGCAGAATGCGGTACTGAGGTGATTTTTTCCACCACTGAATGGAGCTACTTTGCCAATATAACTGGTGGGTAACTAAAAAATAAACAACAACAAATCATACATTAGGCCATTTAAAATAGAAGCTTGGTACTTGGGTCCATCCACGTTTGTCTTTTTACGGACGTAAAATAAAATTAAATTTAAATAATCTTGTAAATCTTATTTACCTGAATTTTGTAGTCAGTTGTAATATTTCCACTTGAATTTTGTTTAGCGCCCACCATTTTTCCAACCTGTTTGGTTCTAATCTTTTTTTTTAGAATCGTATTCAGAGACACGTGCAGTGGCTAATTTCCTTTCCCTCCTCTTTGCTGACTTGCAATAAAGGGGGCTGAGGAGTGAGCAAGCGCACGCAGGTGGTCGTTAGAGTTTGTCCTAGGATTGTTAGTTGTTTGGGGAGAATGCGTCATTCTCAGCGTTGGATGACTTAGTAGCAGGAAAGGCGATTTCGCACTCTACTAGCGCCCTCATCAAAACGACGGCATCACAAGGCAGAAAAAATGGCGGCAACGAAGCGGTACTCGTCTGGCTCACCTTGCCGGGATTTTGTAACGGCCACCTACTAGTTCCGATGTCATCGGCTACGATCAGTTTGCCACGGAAAAGAAAACATAAGAAACGAATAGCACCGCACACTGAATTTAAATCCTAAACTAATATCTTGCCTTGAAAGAGGCTCGAACTCGTATAGACTTACCGAGCGTAAGCCAAGAGGGGTAGCTACGCTGGCTTCCCTGCAAGATCCAGCTCGCACGGCCGCACCTCGGAGGTCCTCTCGTGAGGTTTTTTCAGTTTCAACACCAATCGTAAAGGTTCATCGCCAGCGCATTCTCCGTTGACTTGAATGTCGCGCTGCAACAAGCCGCAAGTCTTCTGAGTTGCAGAGCCGATGAATCAGGCCGTCTGTTAGAAAGTCGCATCCTCCCTACAACTAATAATCGTACGTTTGTCTATTGGTTCTGCACATTGGTTCTACGAAATAATGACGTATCGCTTCAGGGTTGGTTGCCTTTCCAGCTATTCGTCTGATATTGCACGCTGCTTGGCATGCCTTGTGTGACAAAGAAGACGGCAATAAGGTACGGTATAAAAGGCACTCTTCAGCAATGGCACTCGGCTAGCCGTCGTGGTTGTTTTCCTGGTTGTTTTAGCCCGTTTGTGTGTTGATGACTCCAACCTTACGTATTGTCTTCTTTTGAGGTTATTCTTCATGACTGTCATTGGTGTCATCGGCCACTCATAGTCCGTCACTTACTTATTGATTGTCACCATCTTGGTGGTGTTCGTTTGTGTATTGCCATTTCCATCTTCCGCAGGACATGGCGTATCAATTGGGTCATGAGGTGGTCCTTCTGTCGAGGGTTTTTCAATTTTTGCAGGAGATACAGCTAATCAGCTATATGATAAGATCTAGTATTTGAAGGTTTGTTTACATTTCTGTAACGTGTGGCAACCTGGACCATTGTACCGAGACTGAGGTTGGCACTAATGTCCTATCTGTCGACGCACCATAAATTCTCAATGCCCCGTTGCTGTGTAAGTGTTAAACTTTTTACGCAAATGTACATTGCAATCACACTGCATGCATTGTCGAATACAACTTGCGCAACTTTTACGCAACTTATTTCTATGAATAATTTTTAAAAAATTATTAATTTCCCCGAACTAATTGAAATTGTTATAATCAAATTTGTAGTCTGTTGTGTATCTGGGCTTGTAAAACCATTGTAGGAAATTATGACTGTAAAGGATTTCTGATGTGCGTTTGGCATTAAGGTGCTAAGAGACAATTTTTGGAGTTTTTTGATATTTTGAAATTTGATCAGCATTTCTAGCAGGGCTTACTCACATAAACAATCAATCATTGAGCAGTTAGACGAGCTTAAGAAAGTAGAAATTGGATTTAATAATACGTTTTGTATTGCTAAAGTACAATCGAGTGCCACGCCATTAAATAGCGAAAAATACAATTTCCTATTATTTCAGAGCATGACAGGAATTGACTCCATTATCATAGGTTAGAAACATAACATGGTAAAAATACGCAATCAAGATCCAATTCTCCAGGTTGTCATATTGGAGGATAGCTGCCATGTGGGCGACTACATGGTGAATTGGATATTGATTGTGTACGTTTGTAGTATTTTATTTTTTCAACCTTTGGTAATGGAGCCAATTCTACTCTAGCTCTGTAATATTACGTGCCTTACGTTTTAACCATTTAATGCATTGCGCATTAAGTCTACTTTTAATAATACGAACGAGGTCATAGGCTATCACGTCATATGCATTATAAGATTCTACTATTGTACATGTTTAATCCTTAATTTCTTATACTGTGAGAATAAGTTTTACAAATTATTATACTTCCTACATCAGTTCCTATAAAATTCTCAGTGTTTGTCCACTTACTTCATGTAGGTGGTCCACGTTAACAAAAAAGAATTTCATCTGAATATTTGCTGGTATAGGTGCCTTCTTTCAGTTATGTTATGTGGACTCCGTCACACATTTTTCGGATGTTGTCCATTAATTTTCAATAAAATCCAGCTTATTATCAAAATTTATATTGGAAGAAATCAAGAATATCTTACCTGAGTTCGAACAGAAACATTGAGAGCTGAAGTATTTAATGCATAGTCCACCCACAAATCATCAAGATTGATGTTGTACTTATCAAAAGACTCAACATCAACGTCCTCCAACAAAACTCCTTTTTCAAGCAGTGCGTTAGTGATCGCTGCTATGAATCCTTGAAACCCCACACACAATGTGAAACCTGGAAATGTGACTGTGTCATTCTTACTGACAAGAACATTGACAGCAGTTGGCTCTCGGAGGAACAAGGATCCCCGGTCGAAGAGCTGAAAAAGGCATAATCCGGTACAACCACAGAATACTAAAAACCACATGAAACGAGGAAAGTGTCCAAGTCCCGGTGACAGCAACTGCTGAAGTCCTGGAAAGCCTGCTCCAGGGGCCAAAGTAGGCTCTTGCGGTTGCTGAGTTTGCGGCCTGACGATAACTGGAAATTTGTTGACAGCAGTGTGAGGGTATTTTCTTGTGTAGAAATAAGGCTTGCCGACTCGCCGAAGAGAATTCTGTTGGTTGCCAACCAATGCGCCATTGTGCGGATAGTAAATGTCTTCCTTTTCCATCAAGTGAGAAGGAATTGTTGAGTGTGTGCTTGAATAAAAAAAAACAAGACAAAGTATGGTAAACAACATTTGGAACTCATTATAGAAAAAATCTATATAAAACTCAATTCATATTAGGTATTCTATTGAGTTCATTAGAACAAAGAGTAAAGAACCACTGGGCAGTGCTTCTGTACTTCACTTTGGTTCCAAAGAACCTTCAGAAGGATACCCTTTTCAATAGAGGATTGGTATTTATATACTGTACACAAAACTCGAGGTATTGCTCAAGGCTACTTTTAACGGGTTAATACGGTGCCAAAAGAAATTACTTGTGCATTGCACTAAATCACGCGAATGTGCAAGTAAGATACAGTCAAACAGTTTCTGTTAGGCTGACATTTGATTAAAATATTACGATTATTTTAGCTCCCAATAAGAAAAGCAGAGTTAACTACCACGCTTATCTGTACTACTGAGAAGAAAATGAGTGCTGAATACCACACTTAACTTGACTACTGATGAGACAAGCAAGACTAATTACCATCCTTGTTTTGATTACCGAGAAGAAAAACATTGTAAAATACCACCCTTATTATAACTACCTAGACGAAAAGCAGGGTTAGATATCACAATTATCTCTACTAAAAAGATCTCTAGAAAGATTAAAAACCTTTATTATCTTGACTACTGAGAAGAAAATTAGAGTAAATACTACGATTATCTTGATCACTGAGAAGAAACGCAAGGTTATATCACACTTTTCCTGATTAATAAGCAGATAAACAGGGATTCTTGTTTTGACTACCGAGAAGAAACGTCGACTAAAATATCACACTTATCTTGACTACCGATAAGAAAAGCAAGGTAAAATACCACGCTTATCTGCACTGCTGAGAAGAGAAGCAAAGATAAACACCTCGCTTATTTTTACAACCTGGGTAAACAAACAGGGCTAATTACGATGCTTGTTTTTGCTACCGAGAAGAAAAGTAGAGTTAAATAACACACTTATCTTGACTACTGGTAAGAAAAGCAGCACTCTTACCTGCACTCAATCTATATAGCTATAATGTTGTTAGAAAAATTACACTAGTTTGAAGAAAAGCTGATCGACACAGTATTAAACTGCAAGTATGGTAGGAGGAAGTGCTAAAAGGTAAATTTCCTGTAAAGGGAAGCCAACCAAGGATCAACAATGATGATGTCCAAAGGGTATTAACTTACCCGTAAAACCAACTGGTCTGCACGATTTGTCCACCTAACACCTGCTTATCGGATCATAACAAGTTAACGAACACGTCTGAAAAACACCGAGTGCGATGTAATTAATTAGTATTGATTTTTGTCCAAGCTTAGTTATTTCCTCCTTTTGTTTTTGAAAAACCAGTGTACACTATCGGGAATCAATGAAGAGTTCCGGACAAGTTTTTTTTTTACGTTATGAACTCGACCTAACGCACTAAATAGACAAAAGTTTGTGACCCATCGAATAAAAACGATCTTCATGTTGTGAAGTACCAGTCAGTAAAATGAAAAGGGAATTTATTGGTCACTTTCCAAGTTGGCTATACATTCAGCGTAAAATTGAGAAAAGTGAATAAAAATGATGCTGCCACGAAGAAAACAAGTAAACAAACTCTAGGAGGCATCGTAGGAAAAGATAATGAAAACGTATGGATTTACCGTTGTAGGTATAAAAATAACTATTTCTTATGTCTCAGAATGCGCTGAATGCATTTACACTCACAAATGTTAACAATGAGCAACATTTTTATTCTACAGACCTGCTTAGTAACATTTCAATGTTATTTAAAAAAAAAAACAATATTCCTGCTAGAGCTCATTGAGAAAGCTTTATAAAATAAAGTGACTATTTTGCTCTCTCTTTGGCTTATTATTATTAGCTTTATAAGATAAAGTGTAAATTTTGCGTGTTATTTGCTCATTATTTGCTACTAGAAGTACCCTGCATAATCTACACATGTCTAGTAGGTTGTGGGAAATCTTTAAGTTGCTGTTCGAAGGATTGATTTTATTATAGCTTATAACGTGCCCTTTGTTGGGGGTGTGGGGGTAACGTATGGTAGGGTAGCGATTTTTAGGTTAAGGATTAATTAGTGCATATGTCACAGGTTCAATGCTACAAATCCTTAGTGGGTGGTAGGCAAAGAAAAGAAATAATAATCATGGCACTTTAGCGGTTTCGCCACACAAAAAAGAGTCAAGGTTTTCTTATTAACAAGGCGAAGACATTTTAATTAAAGGGTTAACTCGTATTCGATGCACCGTAATTGTACAATGAGTAGTAAAAAACGAATAACATGTAGTTAAGTATAAAATACGAACAGGGCGATAATATGCTCTTGCGGGTGAGTGTATCACTTGATTTCACCATTAAATCATTAAGAGTAATGAGAGTCAAAGGCACAATAGCTGCCCATAATCCAGAAATCGATGAGTCCGAGGACATCCTCCTTATAATAGCATTGAAAATAGTACACAATAAATCATACTGAGGATCAGTCCAAACTTCATTTCTGTATGATAATTAGATATCATTAACAAAGTTTTGTGATTTTTTTAATCTATGATTTTGGCTATATCTAACATAAACCGGTTTTTGTACACCAAAAGCCAATTACAACAAAAATGAGGTGCAAATGGAAGCCTACACCAACAGTGTTAATCAAATGCGTCTTAGCAGCGTGGATCAATGGTGCAAATGGTTTAAAGGCCTTCCTGTAATAATATCTTACATATAGGTCGCATGATTTCACCTTCAAGATGGCGGGTCTGGTAATGCCAGCAGCATGGTGCTGATGTCATTTTTATCTTCTTATGCTGTAATTGGCTTTTATTGTAAGTATCCTTGCGGAAATTTCTCTTTTTCAACGTTCTTGTTGTTCCCATTACATTTGTATTTCATTTGTTTGGTGACCAAGACAGCAAATAGTGGTTGAAAATTAAATAGAGGTTTTGACATATCCTTGTGGGAATTTGGGGGAAAAAAACAAGTCCAGTTTTGTAGTGTCATAATTGAACTACCATTCAATGAGTGAGGAAAGATTTGTATTTGGATAGTAATGCATGCTCAGTAAGCTGGTTCATGATTAGCAGAAGATAGTCAGCATTGGAAATCGGTAGCAGAACTCAGACTAGTTCCCTGAGGGAACGGAAAAGTCAGGGACCGGAAAAGTCATTGATTGAGCAGTTAGTTTCAGCCAATGTGAGTTAATTTGGAGGATTGATGCGTTCCGAACTGTAGCACTGGTGCCAAAGCGAGAGAAGGATAATTTTGCTACGTAGTTCCAATTGGAAATTCCTAAGATCTTTTACATGACGCAGCCAACATGACCACAAAGATTGCAGGATCCTTTTTCCCGGAAATGCCAGGGGTGGCTGAGGTCATACTCGAAATCCTAAACCTCTGGAATATTAAATGGTCGTGCCAAACATCAGGCCACCTTGCCCCATGCTATGAGATACTGTCAGATATTTTTTAGCCAGAAACAGGACCTATTCATTACACTAGCTTGGTACCTTTTGGCAGTTGCTCTCTTTACCCGGGTTTGCCCCTGCCTTACTAAACTTCTTTCTAAAAAGTTTCTTTATTTAACGAAAAAAAAACCATTTGGATCAGGCCTATTTAACTCGTATGGTGTTTGAGATAAAATTTTAGTTTTAGGAAACTGTCATGCAATTTTACGATGTAGAATGATAAACACACACTAGCGATTAGAGATTTAGGCGCAAGCTTCGTTATTCTCCTAACTTTTCAAAATTACTGCTCACTCAGCATTTAGAAAATTTATGGACTTTTAAAAATATTAATGAGATAATAAAATATGATCCGGATGTGCACTGACCAATGCCAACTAAAATCATGACGTATACAACTTCGTTTGTAAGCTATTGATCTTAACTGATGATTGACATAGCACTTCCTACATTCGTAAATCATCTTTGAGCGTTACCGTCTAACAGGAAGAGAAAATATGCATTAATTCATCCTACATTCCCAAACTATGTGTCATCCTCACTAATCCAATACACAGATGTAGCATGGCATTTGGAATAAAAACTAAAACAACTTCATAGAACATCGGTTCTGCAGAACAACATTCAATGCTGGATGAGGATGGGTTCCAGATGCTTTCGGATCTGTGTAAAACGTATCACCTTTTTCGCACCATCAAACAACTTTTAAATTATATTTGATTTAAGTCACGTGTTTAGGGTGGGATTTGATCCAGCATTCATTTGGCAGATAGCCACTCACTCTGACCACAGGGAGCTCCTGTTCACGTTGTTTAGGAGAGAGGAACTCCCCACAATGTTCATGGTGTGCATGGAGAGTTAGTTATCTTTTCTTCTGCTTGGTGGCATGCTGCAAAAGTCTCTCTCGAAGCGGAAGGGCCAAATGTGATGTATGGCCGATGAAATCGGGGAACGACAATTTGAACGCACTAATTAACCAAGACAATTGGGTAATGAATGATTGGTCCCAGGCAGATTGGTGATGAAAAGGTAGTCCCAGACAGGTTTATATGGACAGATTGGTGTGAACAGGTTAGTACAGACTGATTGGTCTAACAGCTTGGTATGGACAGATTAGTCCTACAGCTTGGTATGGATGGATTGGTTCTAACAGTTTGGTAGAGATAGATGATCTTATAGTCTGTACAGTGTGTCCTAGCTGTTTGGTATAGACTCATTGGTCCAGGTAGTTTGCTCTGGACACACTAGTCCAGATAGTTTGGTCACTACAGATTGGGGAGGGGGATTCAGGCTTATTGCAGTGTCGATAACCAGTCATTAGCACCAGCCTTAGTCACAGTGCAGTGGCTGAAAGCCACAGCACCATACATTGCAGAGATGTTAACCAAATCCCAAATCTAGATCTTATCGTATATCAGTACCTCCTGCAATTGTAGACCTACAACAGGAGGACAGAATCATTGTTCAATTGACATGCTATGATGCTATGACCCTCATTGGTCTCTGAACTTATTGGGCAAGAGCGCTTTGATTGAATCGGTACAATGTAGATTCACCAAGAACCTCCATGGCTTTAGGCAATCAACATATTGTGAGCATCTGACTCACACTGGGCTTGATTCTCTTGAGCTACAACATATTAAATTTCACCTAATCCTCACTTATTTAAGGGTTAGCATAGGGTGCCTGTATTAAAATTTTCAACTTTGAGCACTCTAAATTCCGTCAAAAGTGAACATTTTAAACCAAATTTGGGATCGAGCCTCGACTAGTCAAGGCCTGTCTACAGTCCAAACATTTTAAAATTCGGTCCAGCCAAATCGAAGATCCAGAGATGGGCCAAATAGACAACTTCTTGTTCCTGTTCTTGGTCTTGTGTCTTCTGGGGATGTACCTTTCGTCTGTCCTCTCTACAGGTCAAAAACTACACCACCTAAAATCATGGGAATAGGCTCAAATCATAGCATCCTAGGTGGACATGTGCCTTTTTAAGTTTATTTTAGTGTAACTGAAATAGTTATTTAGAAACAAGCCATCACGTGCTAACTGAAACAATACTATTTTGCTGATGAAAATTCCCCTTACCGTAATCAAATTCTTCCAACGAACAATTAGAGAGCATTCACAAATTACGTATACCTTTTTTCTAACAATTCAGAATCACCCCTCGCCTCTTGGTAACACCAGTATAGCGAAAAATAATTTTGCGAAACTTAGTGTGTTAAGTAACACACTTTCTTCAAACTCCCCTCCGACATCATATAACAGATGATACTACAGTTACTCAACCCCCCACACCCTCCAGGTGTTACGTAATTTACGAGTGCTCCTTTACGTCAGTGTATATTACTTTCCTCATAGATTCTGAATGCTGTTCGGTTCCTATCTGTTAATTGATTGGTACTAAAGATAGCATTCCGTGCAGCATGAGTTCCTAATATTCCAAGCAGGAATGGCACCTAATATGCAGGTTAGGCTAGATACGAACCCACACCATAGCGTTCATAATTACTCCCCTGTTAGATGTAGATAAGAACTACTGACTCTGGATGACCAATACGTATGTCTACATCTGCCACTGCGAAAATTCCGATTTCTTTCCGATTTTGCACCTAGACGAGCCAGCTATTAGTTGTTATCAAATGAAACAATGAATGTATTATTGTCACTGTTAATCTGTAATGGCTACCTTGAAATCAGGGCCATTTTGAAATTATGCGTATTATTGTCCAATTTCGTTTAAATTTAAAACGGAGATAGTTGACCAAGTAAAACTGAATGTGCCATCGTCACTAGTAATCTCTAATGGCCACTATCTTGAAATTTGACGGCCATTTTGAAATTATGCTTATTATCGTCCGATTTAGAACATAGATGATATAGTTGGTATCAAGTTAAGCAATGAATGTGCCATCGTCACTTGTAATCTCTAATGGTCACCATGTTGAAATCAGGTGGCCATTTTGAAATTATGCTTATTATAGGCGATTTCCTTCAAATTTACAATGAAGACGTTTCAATTGCTAACAATTAAAACAATGAATGTGCCATCGTTATTATTGAACTGTAATGCATGCCATGTTGCAATCAGGCAGCCATTTTGAAATTATGCATATTATTGCCTGATTTCATTCAAACACAAAAATTAAAAACGTGAAATCAAAAATAAAAAGGAAATTATACTCCATCTCTAGGTTGGGTGTATTGCGCATTCTATTCATTGCAGATAGTACCATCAACTACACTGTTTTATAGTTGAGTGGCTATTCTCGAAGTAACACGCGTTAATAAACAAATAATGGAAGGTTAAACGTTAAGAGTAAGGGTCTAAAAGTCAAAACCTAGTAAGAACACGAACAATAATAATAATGAGGTTTACCACCTGCAGGTGGATGGTTGCCAGAAGGGTTGTGACCCGCGAAGACTGTACCATTTCAATTCAGGGTTGAGATATTTGTTTTAGTTACAGTTGCTTGATCGTATGTTGCTTTTCATGAATAGCCGAAGAATATCTGTCAACAGTTCTTGACTAAAGCCACTTTCAGAGTCCATGAAAACTGTTCTTGGGCGAAGAGCATTCCAAACAGGGACAATGCGATTGCAAAAAAGTTTTTTTCTGCAATCAAGGCACGAACCAATCCTGTACTGCTTGTTTCCATATGTGTCAACTGGTTTTACCGTGGCTAGGGGCAAAGTCAAAAAACGGGAGGACCACCAAAGAAGACTGCGGAGAATTTTATAGGTTAAGATTAAATCGAATTTAAGTCTACGCAATTTCAATAGCTCGAGAACAGTCCTGGATAGTCTTTCAGCATAGCCCAACTCATGTAGTCCAGGCAACTTCTTAGTACATTTTTGTTGAACAGATTTGATCAAAGCAATATCTTTCACTAGATGCAGCGACCAAACCAGTGTTGCGTACTCCAGGATCGGGCGAACAAAGACTTTGAATGCCCAAACTTTAGTTTTAAGGTTACCAGATGTAAAGCATCTATTTACAATAGCTAGTCTGTGGAATGCCAAAGAATTAATTTTACAACAATGAAGGGAAGTTTTAGATCCCTGGGGAGTCCGCTCATCCTCATGTTAACTCCAGGTTTCATGTGAATCCCCCCCCCAATTTAAATAATTTTAAAGCTTAATTTTAAGCCTAATTGTTATCTCCCGTTTTAGTTTCGTAAACGACAACAGTGGGGGAATTAGGCCTATTACGTTCGAGGTTAGGCTTATTCATTCTGACAAGGCGGGATGAAGAGTGCAGTTTCCATAGCAATCAGGAATCTTAAAATTATTATCCGAAGCCAAATTATAGTTCCGTGTTGTGATATAAACATGTAGTCTGCTGTATACTGTTGTGTTATACGAGCAGTTACCTCCTGCAGCAGCGATTTGATGTTTCACATTTGAGATTCCCATTGATAGTGTCAACGCCACTTTGGTTGCCATGTTGACTGAAGTCCTGCAAGCATTCTTTTCACATGAAACGAATATGAGTTGTTAACGTATGTTTGTTTCCTTATGCTTGCCTTCCTCTAGTGGTTAAAGTGCTATAATTAAATGTTATTATTTCGTTGAGTTATGTCAAAAAAGATTATTAGCTGTAAGGAAGCTACGATGATTTATTTCGACGTTTTTTTTTAAATTTACTTGATTACCAGCTGCACAGAGTCTGCTTCGTCGGAATTCCTTAACTATTCAGGATTCCAAATTCACAATGGCGAGTGTTAGATCGACAAATTCGAAAAATTGTAATTTCGTGGATTATAATTGATCAATTTATGCCAAATTCGAGATCAATAATACTTTTGAGGCTATCTAGCAATGTGGAAAATTTCATACAAATCTTCTGCACTTTGGTTTGGGCTCCACCTACACTACAAAAGTTCAACCAACCAACGGACCAACAAACATTTTGCAATTCGATGTCCGTTATAGGCTACGCTACGCTTGCTTCGCTCGCTGCGCTCCACCAATTAATAATCGCCATTACAAATATAAATTGACCATCTCAAGGAGTTTTCGACTTTTTGCAATTAAAATTGCATATTTACACTAAAAATACCACCAGAGCCTGAAAACTTTAATCTCTAAAATTTAAAATCTAAAATTTTTTCAAATAAAAAATAAACATGCCCCCAGACGGAACAAGGGTGGAAATTTGATTTAAGTCTGTTCAAAACAAGTATGCCAACTTTTCATCACTTGGTCGTTACTGTTGTGGTTCATGGCCTTTAAATTTCAACAAATGCGAATATCAACTCTTGTGAACTAATGTACACTAGGATGTTGTTGGATTTCGTGTCGCTTGTTACAATGGCATCTGGCTTTTCGCTAATTAAGGCCGCTAAATGTTAATTACGTGGTTCTCAGGCACACACTCGTGCTATTTTAAAACAAATAAGCTCGAGAAGGCAGAGACTCTGAGTAAGATCTTTGCCCTTAATACTATAATAGATGATGGCGAGACATGTACTCCATCTGGATCTTCCTTGTCACAGTGTGATCGTTGCTCGGAAGTAAGTTTCCCTCAATCTGTTATTGTTAGGACTATCACTAGCCTCAAGCCTAGTCGCTCTTGTGGTCCTGATGGCTTTTCTGCTTTCTTATTTAAGCAGATTGCACTGGAAATTAGTTACCCTCTCTCTAAGCTGTTTACCCTTTCCTTTGGTCAAAATCAGTTACCATCAGTTTGGCATACAGCAATTATTGTACCAGTTTTTAAGAAGGGATCTGCATCAGATCCGGCAAACTATAGACCTATAGCCTTGACCAGTGTTGCTTGTAAAGTAATGGAATCCGTTATTCGTAATGTGCTATTGTCCCATTTTAATAAGTATGCTATTCTTAATTATGATCAATTTGGTTTTGTGCCAAAAAGGTCTGCCACGCACCAATTACTCGCGGTACTCGACCATTGGACTTATGCGCTGGATATTGGAATTCCATCCGATACCATCTATTTCGATTTTAAAAAAGCGTTTGAATCGGTGGTTCACCGCAAACTGATGCTTAAAATAAAGGCATGTGGTGTGGAGGGAAATTTGTGGAATTGGCTGTGTTCCTTCCTACGTGATCGTACGCAGAGAGTCAGGGTTGAGGACACTCTCTCCTCTAGTGTCTGTGTGCCCTGTGGAGTGCCCCAGGGATCGGTTCTGGGTCCTCTATTGTTTACAGTCTATT
Organism: Lithobius niger; assembly: GCA_023313725.1. NCBI lineage: Eukaryota > Metazoa > Arthropoda > Chilopoda > Lithobiomorpha > Lithobiidae > Lithobius > Lithobius niger. The sequence goes on from JAHWFP010199480.1 coordinate 14,159, forward strand.
TGAACGATTTAAAATTCTTAAATGAGGACACCTTCGGTTACAAGTTTGCTGACGATTTGAAGGTCGGCACCGCAATTATTAATCCTTCTAGCATGCGGAACCTTGAGTTGGAAATAAAAAATGTTCTTGACTGGTCTCTAACTTGGCAATTACCATTATCAGTGGGCAAATGCCTTTCTTTTCATGTTGGGACAGGAAATGATCTTCACCATTATCAGATGGGGAACCATACATTGAACTCGGTGGACGAAGTGCGTGATTTGGGGGTATGGTTCACTGATAACTTAAAATCAACACTGCATTGCCGAAAAATTTGTTCGGCGGCCTTTCGCCGTCTTGCGCTCGTGAATCGATGCTTCACTTCGGGAAATGTTGCAACCAAGGTTTGGGCATTCAAGATTTTTGTTCGCCCAGTCCTCGAGTATGCAACCCCGGTCTGGTCACCGTACATGCTTGGCGACATTGATTTGGTGGAGTCCGTCCAACGCCATTTTACAAAATATTTGCCAGGCATGCGGGAGGTTAACCAACACGAACGCCTGGTGAAGACTGGACTCGAGCTTTTGGAACTTCGTAGGCTTAAATTTGATCTTGTTCTGACCTACAAAATTGTTCGGGGTTTGATTGCTGTCGATTTGCCCTTTTTCGATTTCTCTCCCAATTCCCATTTTACTCGTGGTCATGATTGGAAGTTGACAGTTCAAGGATCACGCCTTGACTGCCGTAAAAACTTCTTTGCAGTTCGGATTGTCCCAGTCTGGAACGCGTTAAGTGCCGAAACGGTCAACATGTGCACAGTGACTGGGTTCTATAAAATGCTGATGACCGAGCCATTGTCTCGATTTTTAAAACGGCATTAATTCCAAATTTGATGTGCCATTGCGTTTTTAATTTTGGATCCGGTGTCAGTGGCTCACAACCCTTCCGGTACCCTTCCACCCATTGGTGGTAAATGTACATATTATTATATTATTATTATTATTTTTTTTTTAGTTAGCACATGAATTATTTTTATGACATTGTCTAAAAAAAATTCCGATCATGCATCAGCACTTTCACCAAACATTTCTTAGAGCCAATGACAACATCAGCTCTGCTTCATTCACATGATCACCTCGAAACGAATCTAAGGGTTGTTCAGAGGCATGTCACAACTAAAAATCTTGGATGCAAAGAGTGATTTTTATCAAATGTTCAACTGTTGCACGCTGATCCTGGCTTTAAAACATAGATATTGTACTCCACGACAAAATGTAAGCTACTGATTTTGTTTTGTTTGGTAAAAAAAAGCCATAGCCCGCATCTGATAAATCACGAATAAAACGTAAAAAAAAAGCACAACTCGCTCGCGACAATTTTTTTTACCACTCCTGAGAACCACTTAATTATTATTCATCAGCCTAATCTTGAGAGAATCCCTGTGACGTAACAAATACTATTGCACTATTCTCTGTAATTGTTAACGGGCCACACCTTTCTTCTCAAAGAAATACTCATTAATTTTCCTCGATCCTACACATCAGTAGTCTACAGTCACAAGACTTTATTTATATACTATTATTAAGACCCTCACATTATATCCATTTTAAATTGTGGGTGTTACAAGATATTCTTTTGTATTCCTGGAACTATTTAACGAGCATCGTATGGCAAATTCGATTCCTCCTCTTAATTGACAGAACCACGATGCATACGAGTGAGCATTCTTCGCGTGCAAGCTGGCTGAGATAAAACGGTGCACGTGGACAGGTTTTGCAAAATTGGCCTTGAAAATAATTTCTCCTAATGCTGACACCTTATGCTCATTGCGACCTTGGCGGATGTCAGACAAGAGAGAAGCTCACTTTAAAAGCCACTGGCTGAAACTTTCTAACATAATTTTGGTTTTACTAAAAAACCAGTAATTATTTAGGCGGGCATGGATTTTTTGGACCCTCTCGAGATATAGTCATACATTTTTAAGATCCTACCAAGGGGGATCTCACAGAAAACACTGACCAAACTTGAGGACAGTCGTTTCTGAACCTCAAAAATGACATTTTCAGCTCTGAAAATTTCTAAAATTTCCTCAGCTCCACAATGATGTAAGTGTTTACAAGGTTTTTCAAGTTGTCAGTATCAGTACTACCTAGTACTATCAATGTTACCTTCAATAAACTTTCTAGAAAAGCCTTGCTTCCTGGTTCCTTGGCTTCTTGTGTTTCAGGTGCTGACTAAGTTACGGATGTGGGCATATAAGCAAACACTGCGCTCATCATACTTATTGTGTGATACTCGCTACAAGATGGATGAAATTTAACAAACATCGGTGTTTTACAAAACATTTTAAACTAAACCTCATCCTTTTGTTAAAAACTAGACTGGATTGCTTACGACTAGTGATAACTTGTTGGTGTGGAGTACTACTGACTTAATTTGTTTACAAGAAATCATCTGTAGATAGTATCAACAGGTATACTAAAAGCGCATTTTTTTTA
>JAHWFP010199481.1:0-12377 GCA_023313725.1 Lithobius niger
TTCATTGTTATTGTTGATGCGCATAGCAAATTCCCGTTTGTAAAATTTATGAAGAAAACGACATCTGATAAAGTTATCGAAGTTTTTGAACAGTATATGGCCGAATTCGGGCAAATGAAAACGCTCGTTTCTGACAATGGCCCGCAGTGGATGTGTAGCTCGTTTCAAACTTTTGTTAAAACACTGGGAATTAGGCATCTAACAGGTGCGCCTTACGACGCTAAGCAGAATGGATTTGGCGAAGTTTACATTCGTGAGTTCAAAAAGGCTTTCAAAGCAGCACGCAGTGAAGGTAAAACTATTAAAAGATCTTTAAATGAGTTCCATATTGCAAGCAGAAATTGTCCCAACACAGTTACAGGTGAAACTCCTGCAAAATTATTTTTCGGTAGAGAAATTCGAACTTGCCTAGACTTGCTAAAACCCGATTTACAGCAGAAAATAAAAATAAAGCAGGATAAAATAAACTCAAGTTCCGCACACAAAAAGCATGAAGTGTTTCAAGAATTCTCGCCTATCTGGACTAGAGACTATACCGTTAGCAAGAGGCTTTGGCAACAAGCAGCGATATTTAAATGTTTGGATCATTTAAACTACGAAGTACTCACGGAAAGTGGTTTAAAACTACGCCGTAACATATTGCAAATTTGCGCACGTTTACCCAATGAAACGATAAATCCCGATGGCTCTCCACACATATACATTCAAAATTTGTTTTTTTCAAAAAATTCGAAATTTTTTTTATTACATTTTCTGGTAGTTTGAACCTTTAGCAACACGTTACAGTCATTTTTTTTTCAATTTTAATTTTTAATAGCTCGTAAAACAATTAATTGTACAATACTGCACAACAGATTTAAACCGGAAGTGCTTATGGAAGTGGAGAAAACTATGTGTTTTGGGTCGAATTCCTTAGATTTTTGTGCTGGAAATCACCACTGTTTACGGAAGCAACTCGTCAGCTGATTCTCTCCAAGTCCGTAATGCTGTAGTGGAGCTAAACGCCACTAGACGGCGCCGCTGCATCAGAAAAATGGTGCCGCCCATGACTGAATTGTAAGCAACGCTGGCTGCGTACATTTCGTCCTATTTTTCAACGCTTGGAAGCTTACTGAAGTTAAAACTTATTGAAAGAACCAAATACACCTTACTATGCCTTCCTATAAAGGTGTTCGTGCTAAAAAACGTCGTTTTCATGGGAATCAACACTCGAAAAGCGAGGCTGACAAGGCGGCAGAAAAAGCGCCATGTGCATCGCAGCGAAAGTTGAGAAAGTCTATTTCACCACGTCCGACTTCTGCAAATGTAAGTTTTTTCGAAGACACAGAAGATAGTGGAAATATTATTATTGATTTATCAGTATTGTGTGAGCTTGTCGACACGTTTTTCAAGTGCCCTAAATGCACTACTAACCCGGTAGTAATGAAAACGGGAACCTCTTACGGATTTGCTGTCGGCCTAGAATTTGCGTGTGAAATGTGTTCCTTTGAGCACAAAATATACACATCCAAGAAAGTGCAAGAGAAAAACAGTACCAATAAGGCATTCTCTGTAAATCGAAGAATTGTACTTGCCTTTCAGTCACTAGGTGTCCACAATAGTGGCATAAATGAATTTGCTGCAATCATGGACATGCCATGCAAAATTACTCAAAAAAGTTATCAGGCACATGTTAAAAAACTGTTGAAAACATACGACGAAGAAGCTGAAACGTCTATGAACGCAGCTAGCAAAGAACTAAAATCCAAACATGAAGTTTTAGAAAGTGTGGTGGTGTCTTGCGATGTATCTGTAGATGGCACATGGCATCGCAGGGGTTACTCTTCATCCTATGGTGTTATTACCGCAGTTGCACAGGAAGTCGACAAAGTTATAGACTACGAAGTTTTGTCTACGTACTGTAAAATGTGTGAATTTTGGGAGAAAAGGAAAAACAGTAGGCCTACAGATTTTCATCGTTTTGCTGCTGAACATAAGTGCAAACTCAATCATACCGGATCAGCTGGTGCAATGGAGCCTGTGGGGGCGCTTCGTATTTTCAAACGTTCAGTAGAGAAGAGAGGTGTTAAATATTTAGGCTACATCGGAGATGGCGATACGAAGGCATTTGCTACAGTGTCTGAAGAAAATGTGTACGGTGACGAAAAAATAGTAAAGAAAGAGTGTATAGGCCACATTCAAAAAAGGGTTGGCAGCCGCCTGAGGAAACTAAAAACTACCATGCGCGGGCAAAAACTCGGTGATGGGAGGACCATTGGTGGCCGTGGCAGGTTAACCGACAGAATTATAGACACTCTTCAGAATTTTTTTGGAATGGCTATACGAGAAAATGTTGGCGATTTAGAGGCCATGCAACGAAACGCTTTTGCAACACTCTTTCACTGTGCATCGACAAATGATAGTCCGCATCATGGATTTTGTCCAGATGAATCAAATACTTGGTGTAAGTATAAAAAACTGTTGCTTGAAGGAAATTCAGAGCCCTACAAGCACAAGCATGGCCTGCCTAACGAAGTTCTGAACTTGGTGAAACCGATTTTTAAAGATCTCTGTTCGACAGACCTACTGCGGCGATGTCTTGACGGCTATACACAGAATGTGAATGAGTCCGTCAATAACCTTATATGGAGATACTGTCCTAAGCAGCAGTTTGTGGGTGTGGATTTGGTGAAGCTGGCAGCAGCACAAGCCATCTGTCACTTCAATGATGGTAGACTTGTTGTGTTGAATGTGTTGCAGTCTATGGGCATAAACCCTGGGTTGAACACGCAGCGCAAACTTCTTTCGTTTGATGAGCAGCGAATCAAGCATGCAGTCAGAAAGTGCTCTGCTATTAGAAAACAGGCAAGGAAGCGGTCCAGATCTATTAGGAAAGGCTTCAATGACCAACAAAAAGAACAGGAGGGAGAAGTATATGGTGCTGGTGACTTTTAAATAGCAGGTAAAAACAAACTCCATTTTCATTTGCTTCTCCTGAAAAGTTGTGTTTTTGACGTACATCAGTCACTTTGCTCATATGTAGAAACTACAGTTTTGGTCCAATTCCTGAGCTACTGCACCAAGTTAGACTCATATGTTGCTTCTAGGACCTAAACCACAGAAAATAAAAAAAAATTGGTTTCCTGAGTGTCCTGACGTCTTTTGCATATTAAATTAATTGAGATTATTAATAATATTGTGCTTTTTTTGCTTCTATGTGTGATTTTACTATATATGGTCTCTGCATGTGAAAACTGGGCACTTATTTGTGGTTTAGGTCCTAGCCTAAGGTATAGGCTTTAATTTGACACCAAATTTGTTAGGGTGGGACCAACCCGAAAAACGTTATGCTTGATCTATAAATCAGTTAATTAGGTCATTAAATATGCTAATTATGGAAATAGGCATAAAAATCTTCAAAACAAGTCCAGATAAAAATTGTCACAAATTGTACTAGAAAGTGGTGGAAAGTCTTAAAAACGATTTTTTTTCAGCAATGAAATTTTTCTGTTGAATGTATATGTGCCACCTTAAACTACGAAGTACTCACGGAAAGTGGTTTAAAACTACGCCGTAACATATTGCAAATTTGCGCACGTTTACCCAATGAAACGATAAATCCCGATGGCTCTCCACACAAGAACACGCAAAATTCGAATAATGCTGATTTTCCAAGCTCAGTTCCGGCTCAATCTCCAAACCACGTGAGTCGGAAGTCAAGAAGGCAGTCGATCGTGTTTACATCACCCAATCAGGCTGAGAGAAACAAAACATTGACAAATAAGGGCGTCACCCCACTCGTTGACGCAACTAATGACATGCCTGCGTCATCTAGCAAGCAAACGTCACCAATTTCCCAAGTTCCTTAGAATGGCTCAAGTTCTAAGAAGAAAGCGAAAATTTATTTACACGATGTGAGTGATTCGCAAGCTGAAGAAAATATTCCGTTGCAAAATAAATCTGAAACACGTAGAAAGTCCCTTGGGCGAAAATCAAGTCCATCGGCCCCGAATGTCGTTATTGACAGTCAAAATTCTGATAAAGCACCTGAACTTTCCGAACACACAGCTGGCAGCTCTAAATCCAATTTAAAACGTAAAGCCAGCCCGGAAATTTCACTCGCAAAAAATCATGCACAGCGAAAGAAGATTAAGCCAATTAAGTTGAACTTGTGAAATAACTTTTGTGTTGGAATTTTAAAATGTCTAATGCTATGTTTTCTATCTCCTGCAGATAATTAGCAGAACTAGTTTTCAACTCACCGAATTGTAATAATTTAAATGAAGTGTTGGCTTCAGTAACAGGTATTGTAATGTATCGTTCGAGTTTTATGTGTGCTCACTTTTAATAGAGTTATTCGGATATTCGCGAGCCGCCATTTTTGAAGGGCCAAGCGAGGTGACATCCAACTGATTTACGTACTAAAATAGGCTTCGAAGAAGTGGCGCAAAACCCTACATTTTACGGTAAACTATCTTTACAATATTTTTTAAATCTTTATTCGAAACCTTAACTCGATCGTACAAATAATGAAAACGCGAAAAGTGACATATTATTATTGTTTTGGAATTTTTTTCGTCAAGCTGTCAGACGCTCGCAGATAGTAAGCACTGCTGAAAACTACATTCGCATATTTAAATTTTGCATCGTTATATAATTCACCTTGTAATAAAGAATTATGAACTGACTAAACGGCATTATTAAAGAAAAAAATATTATTACGGTTGAGGTATCTTCTAATGTTAATATACATATTGACTTTGAATAGCGCCAACTATTACTGCCTGCCGGCTGTCGTTTGCGTGCCATTGCGGGCACATGCGCAAGTTGCCGAGAGGCACGAGCGCTCGCTGAAGACAACAGAAAGGTAGCGGTAATAGGTAGCGCTATTCAAAAGCAACATTAGGATAAACATTAGACGATATCTCAACCGTAATAATTTGTTTTCTTAAATAACGTCCTTCAGCCAGTTCGTAATTCTTAATTACACGATGAATTATATAACGATGCAAAATAATTTAAATATGCGAACGTAGTTTTCAGCAGTGCTTACTATCTGCGAGCGTCTGACAGCTTGACGAAAAAAATTCCAAAACAATAATAATACGTCACTTTTCGCGTTTCCATTATTGGTACGATCAAGTTAAGGTTTGGAATAAAGATTTAAAAAATATTGTAAAAATAGTTTACCGTAAAATGTAGGGTTTTGCGCCACTTCTTCGAAGCCTATTTTAGTACGTAAATCAGTTGGATGTCACCTCGCTTGACCCTTCACAGATGGCGGCTCGCGAATATCCGAATAACTCTATTGTTAATCAAAATTAAAATTTAACGATTTTTATTGTGGACGAGTAGCGCCCAAATTTTGTCGTATCAGTTAATTGTGAATTCGTAGAAAGACTTCGGTTTTAATTGTCCTGAGTAGCAAGCAGGAAAATGTTTCGTCTAACGTTATTTGTAGTCTGAATAGACAGACTTTTTTAGAGAAAAGAAGCACTGAACTGTAGAATTGTTATAAATTGTTTCAAAAAAATTGTAAAAATATTATGTCTAATGAATTGTGTTTTCTTTTCTATTTATTCTCTATTGATGAAAAAGCCGTCAAATTGGGGAGCAGTAAGCCAATTGACTTACTCAAATAGAAACAAAGTTTGACGTCTGTGGTTATGAAAAACTACCGATTGCTGGAAGTACCCAACAAGCTACAAAAACTTGTTCCCGGCAATATAACATCAATTTTGAAGCAAGGCACAAAGAAAATGCGAACATCAATTTCTGAAAATGATTAAAATTTTGAAAAGTATTTGAAAATTTAATTCTGATTATGAAATAATTAATTATCAATTGAATTGTCAGTTCGTATTGAATTTTTGACAGCGTCATTGTACTGTACATCTTTGAATCATGTTGCGAAGTTCATAAATTTCGTTATTTGGCAAATAACAGTTTAAAATTTTTGCAGACCAGCATTATAATAAAGTTTGCTCTAGAAATCTACAAAATTTTTTAAAGAAAATGAAATCTTAAACTGATCAAATGTTATACGAAACAAAGTAACTGATTAATGAATAGTCAATGCTTTCATTAATAAGGGGGCATTGGTCTGTTCCTAGATTTGTTGTTGTGTGCACCTTTCGTGCACACAGTATATGAATGTTTATTGCTTTGCCATTTCATGGTGTAAACATCATTCCTCTGACTTGTTGTTACAGGGTGCATCTTGCACCTATCAGTTATTGTTAACCAATGGTAATAAGCCATGTGACTTAACATAAGTTATAAATGTATGTGCCTAGCTCTCATTAAAACAACCAGTTACTAGGCGTCAACACGAGTGTTTGTGCCCTTCCTTTTAGTTAGGGTAAGTTGCTTTGAGCAACCCAATAATATGTAAGTCCAAGTACATATCAGTAGAGATATTCTGTATGTTAACCTTACAAACCAAAGAAAGTATTGATCGATCAGAGTTGAAGCTTTACCGCCTTCTAGGAAAAATAGCGACCGATATTAGATTTCTGCATATTACGACAAAACTATGCATTTTATGTTAAAAATGCACTTACTTAAGATGTAGGTAATTAAATTCTACATCAAATCAACTCAAATCACTTTTTTCGTAATATGAATGGCTTGGCTGAAAGTCTGCAGTACCAGTCCAGTACGTGTTGTGCTTTCGCCAGCATCTTGGACATATGGCTGCCACCATTACATTTCCGCATATTACAACAAGACTATGTGTTGCATGTTAAAAATCTACAGCATGATTATCTACAGCATGATTTAAGCTGTCTACAGCTAATTTTGTGATAATTATTTTATGATAGATATATTATCATAAAATAACATGCAGCTCAGTTTTTTCGTAAACCAGCAGTTTGCCGGAAAATCCAATACAATGCATATTTGTATTCAATTGTTTCCAAACATGGTGTTTTATAAGCCATTATTTGAATAGAACTTCGTAACATTAGTCTGAGGAACTCGGCCATTTTTTTAGTAAACCTTGCCTGGTTTGGTGTAAACTATTTTATTGCTGGAGCTTACTCAAAAGGATGTGCACTTAGATTCTGAAAGGTGCCACGCTGAAAACATTTAGCATTAAAATGTTGGCCAAAATGGCACCCAATTTTTTTCTCAATATTATGCCATTTTGGCTTATTATTCAAGAACCGCTAAGTGGTACAAAAAAAAAAGATAAAGGTTGTTTGTAACTACGTAAACTGTAATTTAGGTTCTATACCTTTTTTTGATATCTCTTACGGTTTTCGAGAATGCCTTTAATATCTCATTTTGCCAACTTAAAACCTTTAACTGCTGCTGGGTCGTTTATAATTCAGATGGATGACTCCAGTTTGATTAATTCGAAGGGTGGGAATGTTTTCTTTGCATCAAGGGTAATCGAATGGGTCTACCACTTTCGGGGACCGAGCTATGCTCTTTTTATTAGGGACTGATCCCACAGTCACCTTTCGATTTTTCGCTCATTTTCAATTTTAACTACTGTTGTGAAGTTTGTAATTTAGGTGAATAACTCCAACTGGGTTCATCTGACAGGTGAGAATGTCTTTTCATCAAAGGTAAATAGTAGGGACTGAGCTATGCCTGTTTTACTGCAGGCTGGTATCACACTCACCATTTCATTTTTTGCTCATTTTCAAATTTGAACCACTGTTGATGGTAAAGCCTGCATCCTAGACAACGAGTCTAGGAAGTGTTGGATATTATCGTCCATAGTTCAACAAAATTGTCAAGAAGTTTCTCTGCAATTTAATTTGTCTAAACTCATTTACGTCCACTTATTTTTTGACCTAATTGGTGATTCAAATATTTTTTTTCATAACTCGGTGCATGGATGAGAATTCCGCATATTTTTTATGCTAAACTCAGTTGCTGGTCTTATTTTTAAAAAAGTCCAAACTATTTTATACACACTGGACGTTAAATTTATGGAAGTTATGTAGAAATTTTGTATGGAACGCATATAGGAATCGTGTAGTAGGTGGAATGTCTGTTGACTAAGATACTGCACAAAGAGGTTGTAGTAGAAAGTCATTCAAGCGCATCTACAGCATTTTTAAAAAAAAACTACTTAGGCCTTTACAAAACTTTTTGTTATTTGTGGGTGTTGTATGTTACCAGAATTGGCATGCTAAATTAGACAATTTTTTTACTTCAAAGTTCAATATTCTTCAAAATTATTAACCCTGTTTTGAAACATTCCTTATTTCAAACATTTTACTTAAAACTGTGTCCATATGTTTTGAATTATTTTTTAATTGTGCCATTTAAACTCTGCCGTTTTATTGAATTATTCGGTAACATTCTTTAGGTCTACACAAAAATGCTATAAGGGCAAGAGTGCACTGTCCCACTGTAGTTTCTTGTAGTTAAACAACAATTAGGACTTAATGACGTTATGCATTAGTGTTTGTGCAGTTTCGAATTTTTGCGTTCTTTGTATGTTGGTCTAATTTTGGTATGTATGTTTCATGTGACGAAAATGAGACAGTTCAGGAATTATTGCTTAACAGAGCAACTAAGTCAATGAAAGTTCGATAGTAATTAGGAAATGGTTTTCAAACATTGTGGGTTACAAATGGGAGGCAGAGGGAAGATGATAAATAAATTAACACTTAAATGAAAAAGTTTTGCCAACCTATGCCAAATCCACCAAAATGAGCTTGGTTTAAATCTCCAATGCTATTTTCCGAGTCTACTGATCCCTCAGCCTAGTAAAACACAATGAATCCAAAAGCATATTCAGGAGGTGGCCATTTGCTTATAAGTAGAGAATTAATATAAACCAGCTGTGAGGATTATCATAATCATCCCTGCTTACAGTACAAATGGCCGCCACCTGAATACGCTTCTGCGTTAGGGACCAGTTGGTTCCAAAGTTTGCAATAAACTGTCCAGTTGACAAAAAGTTCGGTAAACGGGACTCTGTTGATAATGATTAAAATCAAGCCACGTTTGTTATTAAAATAAATTGTTTCTGCTGAAACTTTAACAAAATTAAATTAAATCAAGCTCATCTATATATGAAGGCTTTGTGAGAATGCGAGATACACTGATTTTAGGGGGAAAAAACGCGACTCTACCGATTGGTACTCAACAGAGGACTTCCCGCAAAGTAACTTGGGCATTGTAACCATCACACAAGCTAGGATCTAGTCCCACTCGGGACAGTTGTTTTTTGTCAAATCAAATTAGTGTATTTTGTTTTCCGACAAGGCCAATCTTTAATGCAGTTTTTTTTATACCCTTTACCTTGATTTGCCTATTTATACAAAGTTCACGGTGGATTTTTCGCATGTTGCTCCACTGGACAGGTCGTATTACCTTGTACCATCTTCACACATCCAGTGTCACCAACGTTTGCACCATCTGTTGTACCCAAACATTCATAATGAAACAATTAGATATGGATTATTTTATAGGAACTTGGTTCTTGTGCCTTTTTGCATTTCATTGTCTTGGCGATGGCTTGAACAGAATTCTGTACGTCGCTCTAGCTTTCAATATTGCTTATTCTCGTTTTTTTTCCTGGTTCGTAGCATTTGTGTTTAGTCATTTTGCTGGTATTATAGTTTAGGTCATTTGTGAAGGTGGACTTTCCTCATGTAGGGTGGAGTATGGGTTCTAGGTAGAGTATCACCAAATCCATGGAAGATTTGTTTTAAATAGATAATTTTGCAACAATTTAAACTAAAAAATATTAAAAAAAACTTACGTATGGCTACTGAACTGAAACAACTGTAATGTAACTACAAATAATTAATTGCTGTAGTTATTATGTATTCAGTAATTCTAATTTTAATAATTCTAATTGTTGGTTGTACTCCCTACTGAAGGTAATCGAATAAACATGGACTCTTAATGTGTAACCCTCCGTCCGAGATAACATTAGCAGTTAAAAAGGATTTCAATTCGACTATTTGCTTTTTATTCCGGAGCGCCGTTTACGAAGCGCCGTTTACGAATACACTAAAATGCAATCTTTGTAGTCATACCACGCAATAATAACTGCATCAGTTAAAACCACTTTTCACATTAATAACGGTACACCCAGAGATGGTTTGTACATTTTTTTTTAATCTTACAAGTTGTTGAGGAACAATGCCAACCAGCGGCACACTACGAAAGCAAATGGACAAAGGAACAAGATGCGAAAAGATGAGCCACAATGCTGTCTCCAATGCAATCGCAATGCACTCGCAAACAACTGGCTGTGCCTGATGTATCGTTCGTTCATTTGTGCTGTGCAGTCAACACCAACCAGCGACGTACTATGAAAGCAAATGACAAAGAAACAACATGCGATGACGCAACACAAAAGTTGAGTCATAAAGCTGTTAACTTGCAACACGTATTAATTTATTTGACGATCTTGCAGTTTTCCATAATTTCTCCCAATGTAGGCCTATTGTCTGAACATTTTTTAATAATCACTTAGCTCCATTTTGTCGACAGTGTAACTTATAACGCTCTAGTTATTTATTTCCTTACCGCCTTGCCACTATATGTTTAAGCAACCATCTGAATCGTAAGGCTCGACTTTAGGACACGAATATTTTGTCTTTTTTGGGGGAAAATAATTAGAAACTTATATACAATTACCTCCCTTCATACAGTTTGGTAAATGGCAAAAAATGGTGCCGCGTCCGGTTTTCATTGTTCTTATTTTATTTAGGTGTTTTAAAAACCTATCATTGCCTTGTTTCGACCTATTAGTATTTATCGCTTTTACTGCCTTTTAAAAACGAAGCTGAGGTGCACGGAAATTTCTTTTTTAAATATAGCATCCCATTTTATTGCAGTAGACTAAAATAAACGTTAACGTTTAACCTTTCTAATTGTACCAAGATTCCATCTTTATCCGTTTCTCCATAATCCATTCTTAAATTTACTAGCAAAAGGCGGATCTGGTGAGTGCCTTACCAAATTACGAGTTTTATACTAAGAACTAAAACACTTTTTGAACACTGGTATAAAACCTGTATATTACCTGTTTATTATTTGCAAATCCTCCCTTTTGGAGCTCCAATCTCTATAGATGAAAGTTAGCTTCCCTGCCAAGCTCGTAGCGCCCTACTGCCAGGGCGGATGGAGCTTCATCTTTCTTTCTAGCGCACCACCGCATGTGGTCGTCTTCACGAATTCTCCACTCCACTACAAGCGTGCGGAACCGTCTTGGCATGGGTGCACCGGTCGTCTGCATGGGCCGCCGGATGGGCTTTAGCCCGATACCGCCTCTGTACCGATTTTTGGTTCTGCTGTTCCATGGAAACCTGCGAACTGGAACCGGGACTCGACGTTGCTGCTTGTGGGCTGCATCAGTGCATCTGCTGCCCGCATATTTTCTTGAAGACACGGCTGCTTTCGTCAGCTTTCGTTACGTCGATTCCCGAAGAGGGCCGTTGGGTGGGCTCTGTCCCGGCCACCTTTGAACCGACTACCCGGTTCTGCTTCTCCACGGCCATCTACGGACCAGACCAGGACTCGGCACCCTGCCCTTTGTCCTTTGTGTGCCGCATCTGCTAGTCCATCCACATTCTTGAAGATAGTGTTGTTACGTCCATTGTAGGGACGTCTGTTCCGGAAGAGGAAGTTCACTTGGGCTCGGCCCTAGTCCCTTTTTGAACCGAAGTTTTCTTCGGCTCTACTCATCTTTAACGCCAGGGGATCAGGACTGGGCCCCAACACCCAGCCTGGATCCTTTTATGAACTGCGGCCTGCTGTCCCCTTCCACTCTTGATAATACTGCCATTTACATAAGCTGTCAGTATTTCAATCCCGAAAAAGGGGCCTGGAATTTTGGTCCAGTTCCTCTTGACCAGAATTTTTGGTTTCGCTTATGCGTGGACACCGGGGGTATGGTCAGGGTCCCAACATCCACCCAAGGCCTTGAGGTGGGCCGCAACTATGGTCCGCCTGCCTTCTTGACGATGCTTCTGTTCCTGTCCATTGCGATTCCTGCTACAAATAGACACCTGTGCGTTCCGACACCCGGGACCAAGGGACCAGGCTCTAATGCCCGGGCCCGGGCCTGTGCTGGACCATGATCCGCTAATTCGCCTGGTTTCTTGGAAATATTGCTGTTTTTTTACTAAGTCGTTTTACAACTACGACTTTCCCCCATGCTCCAGACATCTAGGGATTGGGAACCAAGCCTGTCACCCACCTGTCACCCAGGCCTGGGCTGGCCCTCGTACACTACATCTTGCTGTCTGCCTGTATTCTTACATGCTCCGCCACTCGACGTCGTATGAAGTAGCCTTTGCGCTCAGACACCCGAGCATCAATACGCTTTTCTGCTTTTTTCATAGGTGACCAAGGCTTGGGATTCAAGCCAAGACCTGTAGCCGGGCCCAGCACCTTATTCACAATACCTTTTA
>JAHWFP010199485.1:0-11278 GCA_023313725.1 Lithobius niger
ACGTAAATAATAATAATAATATCAATAATAATAATAATAATAATAATAATAATAATCTTTATTTGCATACGTAGCTCGAAGTTTGCACAAAACTTGTGTGAGCAGCAATACACGAAAAACACATATAATAAATAACATCCTAATAACACAAAGTAATATTGTTATATAATATTTCAACCTTATTACGTTTCATTTATAATAACCTACTAATGAGTAAGATAATATTTATATTTAATTACACTTGTCGGTGTTTAATTTATTATGTTATTTGCAATAATCCCCCCCCCCCAAAAAAAATATAATAATCCAAAATGTTTTGTTTTATTTCAGGGCTATTTATTTTTCACTTAGTAGATATTTATGTAACTCCTGTTTTAGTTTTGTGATACTATCATAATTAATAAGTTCATTTGGTAATTGGTTAAAAATTTTTGGTATGTAAAACTTTTGATTTCTTAGTCCATACTTATTAAACCACCTTGGTATTTCATATCAATTTGTTTGATTTCTTAGTCTGCTTGTCCTTTCAGTATTGCACTGTTTATGTTTATAACTATGGTAATGTTTTGTAATAATTATCTGATCTCTTAATTTAATTACGCTTAAAATTTTATTATGTCTAAAAGTTTCACTAGTATTAAGAAGTGAATTTCCAAAAAGAACTTTAACAATTTTATTTTGTAATTTTTGCAGTCTTTGTATGATATAATCACTGGCAAAACCATATACTTCAATTCCATACCTCAAATGGCTTTCGATCCAAGCATTGTATAGGATTTGTTTATTCTTATTATCCAATATATTTTTTAAATTGTACATTTTTGCTAGTATGTATCGAAGTTTGTTCATAAGTATTCTTACATGCTTCTTAAAATTCCAATGATTATCAATCGTTAAACCTAAATATTTTGTATCTTTTTCTGTTTTTAGTAATTTACAGGTATTTTTACATTTTAATTTACTTTTTCCTGTTAACATAAATTCACAGTTTTCTCCGTGAATAATAATATTTGAATCGTCATTTCCTGTCATTTTTGGTACTGTTATTTCTATATAAAGTGTCTTTTCGTCACTTATGTACATTTCATTTTCAGTTAACCAGCAATTTAATACATCAAAGTCATATTGTAAATTTTCTAACATTTCTTCTCTTTTGAAATTTATTGATAGTAAGATCATATCATGAGCAAATAAATAAAGCAAAGATCTTTCTAAAATAGAACTTACGTCATTTGTATAAAACAGAAACAATAGGGGACCCAATACTGATCCCTGAGGGACACCATACTGTATATTTAATTCATTACTGAATTCATTTTCAATTTGTACTATTGCCTTTCTTTCTTTTAAGTAACTTTGTATAATATTATTCATTTTTCCTCTAATTCCGACATCATTACATTTCTTAAATAATTTGTCATTGTCAAAGGAATCAAATGCCTTCTGTAAGTCAATACAAATAGTTCCTACATACTTTCCTTTATTTAATGCATCTGTAATTAGTTCATTAATTTCCACTAACAAGTCATTTGTTCCTTTTTTTTCCTATAACCAAATTGTATATTACTTAATAAACTGTATTTTTCCATAAAGGAATAATTTTGTTGGCAAAAAATTTCTCTATAATTTTATTTATTACTGAAAGTAGGGAAATTGGTCTGTAATTATTAAGGTCTTTTTTATCTCCCTTTTTATGTAATGGACGTAAAGTTTGAATTTTTAGTAAGGTTGGCCATTTTTCTTCATCTATCATTTTATTTATAATTATACATATTCCATTTGATATATTATTTTTACTCTCTTTTATATGTTTAGTCTGTATACCATCTATTCCTGTTGAGTTTGTATTATTTATATTATCTATGATCATTTGAATTTCTGGTCATGTTGGTTCCATAATATACATTGTTTCACTTTTGTTGTTATTTGATCGGAGACTTTGAAATTCTTTTTTATAGAATACTCCCTTAGTAAAATTGTTTGTTTTACTTTCATATTTAGATTTCAGTTTTGGTATCTGTTGTTTAAAATTTTCATTAAATTTATTACAAATTCGATTTATACTGAATTCGGAAAATTCTGTTTTTATTGTTTGATCAACGCTTACTAATTTCTTTTTCTTTCCTGTTAATTCATTTACTACATCCCACATTGTTTTATTTTCTGTTTTTGACTTTTCTAGTATATTTGTATAAAAGTTTTGTTTATCCTCGGTGATTTTCTTTTGAACTTCTTTTTTAATTGAGTTATATTGCTTTTTCAATTCTTCATTAATTATCTTCTGTGTTTTAATTTCTGACCACAGTTTATTTTTTACCTCAATTAATTTAATTGTATCCAATGTTATCCATTCCTTTCTTTTTTTTATGTTTTGCTTATTTTTATTTTGTATAATTTTAGTATTTTTATCATAAATACTTCTGATGATTTTGTCCATTTCCTTATACATTTCGTCAATATTAGTAAATTGTTTTAATATATTCCAATCTACTTTATCTAGTTCTTTAATTATTTCTTTGTCATTGTATTTTATTTTATTTGTTGTGTTATCTCTGTTTAAATTTTTGTTAATATCAGTTTGATCAATTTTAAAAGGTATTTTTGTGTTAAGTATTTTTGTGTTTTGTCTGTAAAATAATGGTCTGCAATTTTTTCTTCAATCGTGAAACCTTGTATAATTTGATTATTCGTTTTTGTAAATATGATCTATACATGATATTTGTTTATAAAATTCATCTTTATTTTTCTTTTTAATAACTTCAACTCTAGTTGGGGAGTTTATTTTTTTTTTCAAAACCTAATTTTGCGAGTACATTTTCGTATTTATCTATCAAATTTTGTTCATGTTTGTCTGTATCTAAATTTTCGTGCTCCAAAATATCTATGTTTATATCCCCCAAATATATACATGTTTTATTAGATTTTTCATTTTTTTTATAAAGTTTTTTTAATCCTGCGACAAATTTTAATTTATTTGTATCTGGTTTTCTGTAAATAATGTTAACTTCAATGAAGTGTTCTTCAGTGTTAAAATTTAATATCAAACAATCATTTTCTTTTAACTTATGATGCTTAAATTCTAAGTTTTTGTTAGAATATTTTGTCTTAAGAAATACCATTATTCCCCCTCCTGTCTTAGTATTTTCTCTTATAACTGTACTTTTTAAGTAACCCTCTATTGCATAATTATCGTTTTCTTCTTCTTTAATATTGATTTCAGTTAGTGCAATAAGATCCCATTCGATTAAACTTTTTTCTAAGTTAATTAATAGTCTTTCCCAATTTTTTCTCAAACTTCTAATATTTACATGCAGAATTTTAATGCATGATTATTTTTCACTTCCTTGTCGTGAAGTATTTTCAATTCATCAAAATTCTCAGTAGTGTGATTTACGAATTTTATGTTGGAATCACTATATTAGCCTAAGTTCAATTGGTTAAATCTAATTCTGAACGAACTGTGATGACCTTTTGTTCATTTTCGTTCTTTCTCATTAGCACTTTCCCATTGCTAAACCAAACATACTTGATATTATTTTCTTTTGCATAGTTTTTTGCCTTCCAAAAAAGACTGATAAAATGGGCTCATGTTCTCATTAATATACACTTTCTGTTTGTTTCCATTCTTGTATATGACATCGTTTGTTATGTTTTTTTTCCTGTTGTTTAGCCATTCTGTTCGGTACTCTCTATGGTTGAACTGAATTATAATACTGCTTGCTTTGTTGGGATTCTTGTTTGGAATGCGATGTGCAGCTTCAATTTGATCATTTCTGAAGTGTGTCACATCATAAATGTCTGCCAGTTTTGGTATCAGTTCAACTAATTTCTCATCGTCCATCCATTCTAACTGATTAATTTCTAAGTTGCGGTTCCTGTCGTATTGTTCTTTCTCTTTAGTTTCAATTTCTAATTGGTGGATTTTCAACTCAAGATCTGTGCTTTTTACTCCTTTTCCTGTTTCTATTTTTGTTATTCTATCTTCCATGATTTTTAACTGGTCTTTAATTTCTGCATGTTCTTTCCTAATATCTTTTTGTTCTTCTGTCAGGTAGTTCAAAGATTTTATAACATCTTGTATTTCTTGTTGCATCCCTATGAGTTTGTCATATTTAGAGAGTAGTTTGTCCATTTTATTGTCCATTTTTTCAAACAGTGTTTTTAGAGACAAAAAATCTTCTGTTGTAACTTGATTTTTAGCATTTTCCACAATTCCAGGTTGATTTTCTTTTTCTGGGTGTTCTTTTCCAGGGTCCCCTAGTGGGTCTTCAGAATTTTCGTTATTTTCTGCTTTATCCTTCACACTGTCAGTTTTTCTGTTTGTGTTTGCTTCGTTTTCACTTTCATTTTCGTCTTCATTTTCTTTATTTGTTGTATCTTCTTGCCTGCATCTTGCACATTTCCATGTACTTTTGTCCTTTCCTTTTGCTTTCCACGTTGCCACTGAGATACCTGAACATTCATCAAAATGGTATTTTGATTTGCAGTTAGCACATGTTACACAATCATTTTGTCTACCTAATTTCTCCTCACAATTTCCGCACCTTGACATTTTGTGTAAAACGTTTACTGGACCTCTCTTTCACTTTACGACTACGTGTTTTATTCCGGACGCAGTTTTCCTATCACGCTCTTCCGCCGTCATTTGAACATATTACGTCATTTGTGATAGTGACGTCATATGCGAACTTCATTTTCGTAACTTGGAATCTCACTCGTACAGTTCAAAAGTTTAAGACGCCAATCCTCCAAAAGTATTGCACTAAAAAACTTGCTGTTGGTCTCTAAACACTCACCAGAATGTCATCTTCCCGTTTTCTGTGTTTGTTTGTTGCATTTCTTTCATTTAACCACTGAAAATCGTTCCAACGTGGAGGAGTGGAAAATCGCCCACACCCAGATTCTAGCCTCAACCCAGCCTCAACCCCTAATAATAATAATAATAATAAAAATAATAATAATAATAATAATAATAATAATAATAATAATAATAATAATTTGTTCAGTATGCATACAGAATCTGTACATAACAGGGCACGAAGCACAAATGCTTGTATGTGCACTGAAGGTTTTCAAAAATATGTTTACTGCCTATACAGTGTATCAATTACTCCTACATGTATGTATATACAGTTTTTACAGATTTAGGCTACTTATATGGCATAAATGTAAGTATCATTCACACAAATTCAGAGATCTACACGCAATTCACACCCTTCATACACTTTTTTTTACACCTGCGTAATTTTCCAGTTCTTTATTGATTTTTAATATTGTTACATTTCAATTTAGCTCTGATATGTCCTGGTATTTCGTTTCGTATATCTGGTATTATGCATGAGTTTTGTCTTTTGCCGTATGAATTCCTTCATTAACGATAATTTCAGCCAAACAGCGTTGTATCTCGAAAGTCGTTCAATTTTATTCTGGTATGTAAGTTCAAAGTAGAAGATATTAATAATGGTTAGTTCATGTGGGTCTTAAAGCTTATTCTCTAGACAAATTTCTTTAGATGTTTTTTGCTTTTGTCACTAAAAAGGGTTTTTAGGGCCTTGTTTAGGGTTTTTGGGAGCCGATCAGTGTGCCACTTCGTGGTAGAACCAAATATTGTACATGCATATCGAACCGTTGAAAGGATCTTGTTTTTTTTATCAAAAGACTGTCGAAGATTATATAATGAGTGAATTTGGCCTCTAATTTTCCTAATAATCAGATTTTCAATATGTTTGTAGAATTTCCTGTTTTCATCGATGAAAATGCCTAGATATCTAAGGTTATCTACATGGTGTACACATGTACAGTTTCATCCGTTAAGAACATTGCAGTTCTCATTATGAAGAAATATGATGTATCTATTTCTAGGAGTGTGTGATGTTGTAACGTGTATGAAAGAGATTTTTTCCTTACTAATAAATAATGCATTTTCAAGAAAATAGCAACTGATCTTATTAAAATCGTTTTGTAAGTTTTTAATTATGGTATCTAGTTTGGAATGGATTGAGATGAGGAATATGTCATCTGCATAAAGTGTCATGGATGTGCACTAGCTCGTCAAGGTGACATCATTTATATAAATTAGAAAGAGAATCGGTCCGAGGATTGAGCCTTGTGGGATACGTAAGAAATCGGTTGCTTTTACTCAATTTATTGTCCAGTTTAACACTGCTTTCTCTTCCCGAAAAATAGTTGTGTAGGATACCAAGAAACTTTCCTTTAATACCTGTATTGCATAATTTTTTTAGAAGTATGTCCTTATCGAGTGTATCGAAAGTTTTTTAAGCTCAATTGAAATTGCACCAACATGTTTACTGTTGTTGAGGGCTTTAGTTACATTATTGTTGATGAAGTTTAAGGCATCAATGGTTCCTAAATTGTGTTAGAACCCATACTGGTGTTCATGGTTTATCTTAATTTTTTAGAAAAACAATTGTAGCCTGTCAGAGAAAAAATTTTCACTCAATTTATCAAGTACTGGTAATAGTGCAATTGGCATGTAATTAGAATATTGGCTTCTATCTCCTTTTTTAAAAATTGGTTTAATGACTTGTTCTTTCAGGTTACCATGCCAAATTTCTGTTTCGATAAGTGCATCAATAAAGACAACAAGAAAAACTGCCGTCTGCTTCTTAGATTGTACAAAAGTGCCCAAAGGAAATTCATCATACCCATAGAAGTTTTTTCTTTAATATTATTTATTAAAGAAAGCATCACATAAAAATTTGGTTTAAGCAATTGCATTGTGTTTGCATTTTTGTATGTAACGTTGTGTGTTTTTGTCCTGCTTGTATGATTTTTACTAGCCAGTTTTTTTTAACAGTGGGACTTCTTGGTGGAAAAACGGGGCGAAATTATACCTAGTGGTTTCAACGTCCTCGTGTGTGAATGGTTTGTTAATACCTTCGTCGAGATTTGTCTTTTTTTCCCTGTTTTACCACAGAGAGAATTAATTTTTTCCCCATATTTTGGCTTCGTCATTTTTGTTTGGTTTAAAATTGTTTTGATAGAATTTCTTCTTAGTTTCATTGATTTCAGTGCAAACATTTTAAAAATAGTTTTATACTACGCAATTTGTTCCAATAATGGGTTACTTGTTATCACTATATTCTGACACAATCTATTTTTAATGTTAATTTTTTAAGAGTTCAGTTGTTATTCATTCAGCATTAAAACGTTTTCCCTTAGACTTTGATACATGTTCATTCTTCTTGTTTGTTTTATTTTATTTCGTTACTTTCGTCGATATATTTACATTATTTTCAATTTGTTGATAGATTTCGTTTGGGTCAGCGTATTGTTTAAGATAGCTCCAGTTCATATTCTGCAGTTGTTTATTAATTCCCTTGTGGAAGTATGTAGGTTTACATTTTACATTAACTGGGTAGTATCGGTATTCCTTGTGTTAGAAAGTTTGTAAACACTGAAAGCCGTAAAATAATGGTCGGCCAGCTTAATTTTCGTAACAAAAGAATCACAGGCCCATTTCCTGATTTGACAATAGAGCAGGGCGATACATGACATTACGATTTTGTTATTCCTAATTTCAACTCTTGTTGGTGAATTAATTTTTTGTGAGTAGCCTAGGCTGGCCATACAGCTTTCAAATCGTTCGATGTCGTATTTTTCTGTATGATCTTGAAAGCCCTCCGAAATATTTAAATATAAATCACCAGTAATAAAGATATTGTCATGTTTATTTTTTTGTAAGTAGTAATTTTAGGCTTTTGATGAAATTAATTCTGATGGATGAAGGTTTTCTATAAATAGCCAAGATTTCAAAATGTTCGCTGTCAAATTGTAGGCACAGTTAATAGCTTCATTATTGTCAATGTGGATATTAATACAGCAAACGTTGTAAAATTTCTGCTCCGTATAAAAAGTAGGACGGCCCCCCCCCCCCCCGCTACGAGCTCCTACAATTGGCATATTTAGTATAGTTTGGCATGTGGAAGTTTGTGGCTTCGTGATTTTTAATATTAACCTCCGTAAAAATGATAAAACCCTAATCACCTGCTTTTGAACAAATTTTGATGTTTAACTGTAGTTTTAAACTGGCATTTAGTGGGTTGGAACAGGATTCAGGGTACATGCAATCTTGTTCAGCAACTGTTTTCGAAAGTCGATTAGTAGAACTTCATTAAAGTGATGGTGAGGCAGGGACTGCTGCAGCATGAATAGAAAATGAAAAATTTGTTTAATATGAACCTTCACAGTTTTTCTTCATAACTGAAGTTACCATCCACAATAACCTCAGTTAAAAACCTTAACTGTATAAAACTGTATTTTCAGTCTATAATTGCAACTGAAAACTACAATTTAACTTGTAAGCTAATGTTAAAATCTAAAAAAACTGCAGTAGAACAATGTAATTATATATTTTAAAATTGCTGCTGTTGTTGATGACGGCTAGTCTTCATTATAGGATTCTGATTCAGAAACTGCACTTATGGAATGAAACTGCAGTTGCAGTATACAAAAACTGCACTTGAAAACTGCAGTTTTCACAAAAACTGCAGGTGTTTTCTAATGGAACTGCAGTCTGTCTATAAGACGTTTTCCACAGAAACTGCAGTTGTGTAGTGGAATTGCAGTTACAATCTACAAGAACTGCAGCTGAAGACTCCACTCCGTCACAGAATGCAGTTCTTCCATAGCCTACATTAAAACTGCAGTTCTGTAATGAAACTGTAGTTGCGGTCTACGAGAACAGTAGTTAAAAACTGCAGCTGATCACAGATACTGCAGTTGTGTAGTGGCACTGTAGTAAGTCTACGTGAACTGCAGTTGAATATTGCACTTCATCATAAAAATTTTCAACTGCTGGACTTGAACACTGCAGTTTACATAAAAACTGAAGCTCTGTAATTGAACTATTGTTCCTGTCTATAAGAACTGCAGTTGAGTAGTCGAACTGCAGTTAAAATCTATGATAACTGCAGTTTCCACAAAAACTGCAGTACTGCAACGAAACTGTAATTCTAACCTACAAGAACATCCGTTAAAAACTGCAGTTGATTACAGAAAGTGCAGCTGTATAGTGGCACTGTAGTTTGTATACAAGAACTGCAGTTTATACAAAACTGCCAGTTCTGTAATAGAAGTGCAATTCGAGTTTAAAAGAAGTGCATTTGAAAACTGCAGTTCAGCGCAGAAACTGCAACTGTGCAGTGGAACTGCAGTTACAATCTACAATAACAGCAGTTGAAAACTGCACTTGAAAACTGCACTTTGTCACAGAAACTGCAGTTAAAAGAGTAAAGTACAGTTTTCATGGGAAAAACTGCAGTATTTTTTGTAAGGGTTGGTTGTAAAATCGCCTAGTGACTGGTGCCATTACCTAATCTTGACCTCTTGACAATGTTATAGTGATAGCTTGGTTTCGTTGTCTTGGTAAGGATTCTATCCTTGAAAGTGTGGTCAGGTCGAAGGTTCATCTCCTGGTCAACCTGAAGCTCTATCATGTGTTCAACCATTCAGCAAACTAATAATTCATTCCGTAACGTTAAGCTAACCCAGAATTAATAAAAATAATGTTCCATAACGAGATGTCTGCATTTTGAAAGCCCTCCCCATTTTCCACTGCGTGAAGCAAATTTGGGTGTTTTCACATGTTCCGTTACGTGATGCCTTGTTAGAGATTTCGTCCCCTAATCCGTTACACGACGTTTGACGTCAATGTTACATTCCCCGTAAAGTTTTTTTTTAATTAATTTCTTTGAGCCTTAAGTCAGCCGTACCAACTTAATGCTTGTATGGCTGAACCGGCTCAATTTTGAACGTTACCAGACTTTTAGAGAAAAAGAAATATCTGGTAAAGGGAAGTGATGCGGAACTCTTAGCCCAGTTTTATATTCTGATATAACCTGAGAACCTAAATAGCCCAATAATCCGTCATCAGTACTGCATTTAATTGAATAGCGCCTTGTCTAATTTTTGTTAATAAACTTCTAATGCTGTACAATTTGCTTGTTAACTAATTAAATGGGGGGGATTGTGGCTTAATGGCGCGTCGACAACGTGGTCATTAGCGCCAACCTCAGTCACAGTGCAGTGGTCCGGGTTGCCACTGAACCACACATTACAGAGATGTTATTCAAACCCCTAATCTAAATCTTGTCATACATCTGTACCTCCTGCAAAAATTGAAAAACACCGGACATGAGTACAGACTTATCGCCCAACTGACGCGCAATGTCATGCGGAAGATGGAAACGATGACGAACACCATCAAGATGGCGACAATCTACAAGGAAGTGCCGGACCGTAAGTGGCCGTCGACACCAATAACGTTCAGGAGGGTCAACCCCCCGCAAAAGGAAACAGTGAGTAAGTCGGGTGTGACCAATGCGCAAACGGGCCAACACAACCAACACAATTAAATGGTTTGCTAAACAACTTATCTAGTAAATGTGGTCATTGCTAGTTACCTAAGGGTTTGAATCAGTGTCTTACTTTTGGTGCATTAACGTTTACTAAAAAAATGTTGGTTCCTTGTTCAACTGTGGCCTTAAAACCCAACGCATGAACCCGGGAACCTCAGTGAGGATCTCGCCCCTACACTTTGAATTACATGTCCTCCACTGTATTCTACTTGGGATGGTATCGGCTTGTTTTAACAAACAACCAAGAACGATAGCAGTAATCCTTCAATATTATTTCTGCAATGGACGTGCTAAGGAAAAATCTTCCTTATCTTCAATGTTGAGGATATAGTTTCTCCCAAAACAAAAAGAAATTAGAAACTTTCCTGTGAATTTTCAGATAAAGCAGTGTTGTACTGTTTAGTACGTGTGAACTCTTACTGCTGTAGTCAAATGTTGTTGCCATTTTTACCTTTGCACGCGATAGATCAGCTAATGATTGGTGCATTCTACTTAGCTAAACAACATCAGTAAAAATGTTTAAAAACTAATCGTCTTAGTGTGCTTACATAGCTCTACAGGAAAGTCAAGATTCGTTCAAGTCATTGAAACCAGAAAAAGTAATTCTGAAATATGAAATTCCATGCCTGGAAAAGTGCTCGAAAATCTTGAAACATGATGTATGAATCATCAGTATTGTAATGAATGGAAAATAGACGAGGGGACTACAGGGACAAAATCATGGTAACTAGAGACTTTTAATACATATGGTAGGGCCGATTTCCCTGCTTGGCTGCAATTGGCTTGCTACCCCGTGACGTGTCCAGACTAACAAGAGCGAGCTGGAGGAGCCAGTTAACAGGCGCGTTCATTGGGTTGTTCGCTTCAATCATTGTTCGTGTTTACGACGGTAGCGATGT
>JAHWFP010199498.1:0-16766 GCA_023313725.1 Lithobius niger
TTTGATTGTTACCCGTCCAAAAACAAATAAACAACGGCAGCTCCCACACTCAAACGCATGAAACGATGGAGGCCGCCATGTTGGTGAAGCGGTAAGCACGCTGATTGGCTGGAGTGGACAAGTTGCCGTTCTGTTCACAAAGCTGAGGTGCACATGTTGCGTTATGAAAAAATAGCACCACTTGAGGCTTTCGTTTAAGCGGGACTTGCTACAATTTGACACGAAACAAACGTTGTAGGACACATATTTTCTCACAAGGAATGTAACGCCACCTTCCGGTAAAAAAAAAGCAAAAATGTGACTTGTTGCGTTTTGAAAAAATGCTCCTCACTTGTGGTTCTCCAACACCTACGAGGAGGAGTTTTTATAAACGCCGTCTTTTGATTGGGCATAAGGCTACAGACATAAACAATATAAGAGGCTAATGGGATTCCTTTGTGACAATTTGATGCCCTGATTTCTGGTTGACGGATGATGATTTCATGGGGGAGGGGAGGGGTATGTTGCCCTCCAATGGTGGAGTCATTGGATTTTGCTTTTAAAACAATGTATTTTTTCACTTCCTTTACAACAGAAGCGTCGTTTCACCATGCCGACAACGTCAATGCAATTGAACCTCCAACAGGCAGCCTCCAACAGTCAACCTTGTTACCAAGTCCAAGATCACGTCGAACAGGGCTCCCTGCCAAGCGCGATAGCGTCACAACAACGAACCTTGGGCAAAGACCTGTTTGTTTCGTGTGCAACAGTGGCGAAGAGAATGGCAAACTCCTACGACCTTGCAAATGTACTGGACCGACAGCATACTCGCACTATCGCTGCCTTGCACTACAGATGGCACGGGGCAATTCCGTCTGTGATACATGCTTAACCCCTTATTTTAAGGTGGCCGTTGGTCCTTGGTGGCAGGTAATGCGTTGGTATCAGGTAGGTAATACGTTTTAATTTAAGAACGGTGAAAACGGGGAAATATATTAAAAACATGCTACGTTATAGATTTAGCATACCCCAATATGGTTTGGTCACCATATTTGCTGCGTGACATCGACCACATTGAGTCGGTCCAGCGGTAATTCACTAAATCTCTTATTGGAATGAGACAGCTGCCTTATAATGTTAGGCTTAAAAACTGGGATTGGGCTCTCTTGAGCTCCACCGCCTCAGGGCTGGCCTGATTATGACATACAAGATTTAAGTGGCTATTTGCCTGTAGACTTGGTTTTTTTTTCAAACTTAGCCCTGTAAAATGGACTCAAGGTCATAGCCTCAAAGTAACTGTTTCCAAAGCTAGGCTAGCGTGCCAGACAAATTTGTTTGCTGTTTGAGTGGTCAATGTTTGGAATCCACTGGATGATAAAATGGTTTTGGCCTCGTCAGCATATGCTTTCATATGCAACACTTTCATACGCATATGCTTGGACAACACTGAATTAGCCAAGTATCTGAAGAGACCTTTTTTAATGCAGGATTAGTGTTGTTTTTACTGGACAATTGGTTTTTCCAGTTAGCCATGCATATACATTTAAGACTAAACATTTTCCGTTACAGTGTATTTTATTTTGGCTGGCTTGCCAGACCGGTTGCTTCAGCAACAAACATTTTTTTTTTTTTTTTTTTTTTTTAAAGAAAAGAAAATTTTTAAAATTTCAGAATTAAAAGACTACGTAATTGCGACAAAAAACTACTGTATAAATAAACATAAAAATTGTAATTGTAAAGAGAAAAGCAAGGAACATAAAAGCAAGCTTTATCTTACCAAAATGGAACAATACATATGAGAAAATAAACAAAAAATGGTATATACCACATATTTTTAATAAAACTCCGAAAAATACGTTAATTACCAAAATATAAATGAATTGAAGCCAAAATTGAAAGAATGATGGACTAAACAGTATACTTAATTCGTATAATAATAAGTTCAAAACTTACACACTAATTCATCAAATTCGATGAATATAAAATATTTTAAATACTAAATAACATCATAGTATATTTTTTTTTAATTTCAAATAACAAATAAAAACATGAAAAATCAAATCAACGAGGTGAAATGTTGTGTAGCGTAATTAATGACAATGAATAAGGTGAGTAAGACGGATCACTGTTATCACACAAGCTGGATCTCCAGCTTCGAGCAACGTACAATGTAAATTGTTGTTGAAATAAAGTATTATTATTTTTATTTAGTATTACCTTTACAGAAAATTCGTTGTTTAGCTATTCAAGGGAACCAACGAAAATCTGTTAAACGTAGTAGATTATTACGGTATATGTAGCTTTTATTATTGAAATGGACGTGATCAGGATGACAAGTAACAAACTGATCGATTTGAAGAAATTTTGGTAGGAAAGATTTTTGGTCTTGGGCTACGCATTTATTATGGAAATTGATGTGGTCAGAATTTGAAGTAACGGACTCTGAAAGAATGATCAGACGCTCTTGTCCTCTGAGCATTGTCTCCAAAGCCATGTAAAGACTTTCGGGCCCGCTATGAATTACAGTCTTTGCCAAAGTTGGGTTTAACAAATTTTACTCAATAACTTGTGATTGGGTGATCGAATCCAATAAATTTTGGTAGGAATATTCTTTGGTCCTGGGCTACGCTTTCATTACGGAAATCGACGTGATCATAATTAGAAGTAACGAACTCTGAAAGACTGATTACGCTCTTGTTCTTTTATTATGGAAATTGACAAGTCAGAATATGAAGTAATGAACTCTGAAAGACTGTTTACGCCCTTGTCGTCTGAGCAATTGCTCCAAAGCCATGTAAAGACTGTTGGGCCCTCTATGAATTACACTCAGTCATTCCCATAGTTGGGTTCACCAAATTTTACTCAATAATTTGTGATTGTGTGATCGATTCGAACAAATTTGTGGTAGGAATATTCTTTGGTCTTGTGCTACGCTTTTATTATGGAAATTGACTGGTCAGAATTTGAAGTAACGAACTCTGAAAGACTGTTAGACCCTTGTCGTCTGAGCAATTGCTCCAAAGCCATGTAAAGACTTTCGGGCGCGCTATGAATTACACACAGTCATTGCCAAAGTTAGATTCAACAAAATTTTCTTAATAATTTGTGATTGTGTGATCGATTCGAACAAATTTTGGTAGGAATATTCTTTGGTCTTGTGCTACGCTTTTATTATAGAAATTGACTGGTCAGAATTTGAAGTAACGAACTCTGAAAGACTGTTAGACCCTTGTCGTCTGAGCAATTGCTCCAAAGCCATGTAAAGACTTTCGGGCGCGCTATGAATTACACACAGTCATTGTCAAAGTTAGGTTCAACAAAATTTTCTTAATAATTTGTGATTGTGTAATCGATTCGAACAAATTTTGGTAGGAATATTTTTTGGTCTTAGGCCTAATGGTGTAGTTTAGTTGCATGGCTTTATACCAGTTCATAAAAATCCAAAGTAGCGGATTATATTCAAAACTGGTTACGGATTATATTCGGAAATAATTGAAAAACATGTTGTATTCAATTCTTGTTAAAATTGAAGCTTGCGGCAGAAAATAGAGTACAAGAGTACTTTTTCCCGTCTTGTAACTTCCATACTGTTAATCAGACTGAAAACAAACAAACAATGTTCAATAATTATTCGAATTACATTTTATGTAAGAAAGGACCTATTCAAATTTTGTGAAAATCCAAAATGGTGACCGAAAAAGGGATCCAAAAATGTATCCTTTTTTTTTTCTTTTAAACGGTTTATCAAATTGAAAACATTAATTTTTGTGAAAAACCAGCAAAATATAATTTTGCTGCAATAAACTACTTTTTTTAGTGTTCAAAAATCTGAGATAGCGTCCAAAAATCTAAGTTTGGATCGTGTTGTTAAACTCATTGGTAAAACAGGAAACGAGCCAGTTAGTCAAATACAATCTTCAGAATTATAATAGCCATCTAAGTTATCTTTACACACTTATGTTTCATTCGAGGAACATGTTCCCTGGATTCGAACCAGCAAACCAGTCCAACAGAGCAATGTCATACCCTCTTTTCCTATAAGGTCTTTCATCCAATGGCTGTTAACTCTATAAAGATAAATCGGAATAGCCAGTGGACGAGAGTAGTAATAAAACGTACAGTACATCACAAGACATCACTTCTGGTCAGTTACGTCATTTCCGATTGATTACATTATTTCCGGTCAATTATACGTCTAATCAATTAAGAGATTTTTGACTTCCAACTAATCTAGAAGTTTTATATCCTAGAAAGTTTTAAACCGTAGTAAGTTTTAAAAATAAAAATAAAATTGCAAAGGCAATGATAACTTCATTGGATTCGGGCGACCATTTTTCCAATCATTGTGTTTGATTTGTAATTTCTGCCTTTCTGCCACGTGTTTACACTCCGTTCCGTATAGAGATTGGTCCATCTGACCTTGGTGAGAGATGTTGGTTGTTTGTGACGACTAGGCAACTTGACCTTTTCTCATCACTGCCACCTTGTACCTTTGTACCTCAATATTTATTTTTAAAACTTACTAGGGTTTAAAACTTTGTATGGCTTAAAACTTTTAGCTCTCTAAAACTTCACAGCTTAAAGTCAAATATCATAATCTCTGAATAAATTAGTTTATGACGTGATTAACTGGAAATGATGTAATTGATCGTAATTGACGCCCTACCGTAAGTGCTGCCATTAAATCGTGGTATGGTTACGATTTCTGTTCCGCCATTACATCTTGATACAGTACTTTTTGTTACTACTGATGAGTGATCATATTGTTCGTATGAGCGGTCATATTGTTAATGGTCATAGTGGTCGTATTGTTTGCAGTGTTCCACTGACGGGCTGGTTTACCAGATCGAATCCAGGTTACGTCACTCGAATGAAATGTAAGCACTACGTTATTTATAGTGTGCTTTCTTTGACAGCTAACTTCCAATTCGATTATTTTCAGCCATTTGGTTCTGTTTATAAGTTATCAAATTGGTTATTTTATATTACGGATAAAGGCTAAAAATTCACTGTCTAAGGGGATGAAAGTGAACAGCACAGTCTACTGTTCACGTAAATTATAGCTTAAGGACTGTTTTAGTGCTTAGTGAAAATTAGTGTTCAGATGAAGGATACCTAAATTGTGCATCGAATAAGCCTACTTCATCATTGGAATTAGATTTTTTGACCCTCAAGTACCCGAAAAACTGTTATGAATACTGTTTCATGATGTCAAATTTGACCAAACATTTGCTATTCAGGCCAGCTAATCAGGAAGAAACTTCGTTCCAAAAAAAAAAAAAAATACCTAAGATGACGCCATGGATTGCATCGTACTGGAATCGGTTAATTTCTACTGTTGGTTGGACAGAAAAGCAAACGTCTTGGTTTTAAATGGTTGTCAAACATACGTATTTCTGAAGAACAGAGTTGCGCGGATTGAGCGAGCAGAGTGAGTAATTTCCGCATACCGTATGTTAAACCTGTTTAATGTAAAACACGCCCTTTTGACTATCCGACCTACAGACAACGTAAGGAATGTGGTGAAAGAGTTTAGGCCAGTTACTGCAATAAGCTTGCGTCCTAATAATCAATAAATCACTATTGTGATGCTCCGTGGTTCGAATAAACTGTGTGAAACCTAAAACAAACCCTTTTAACTATCCGACCTTCAGACATCCTAAGAATGTGAAGAGTGTTTTGGCCAGTTACGGCTTTTAGCCAGCGTCCTAATAATCAGTATATCTCTATTGTGAAACAAGCCCTTTTAACTATCCGACCTTCAAACATCCTAAGGAATGTAATGAGTCTTGACCAGTTATTGCAATTAGCTTGAGTCCTAATAATCAGTACATCACTATTGTGATGCTCCGTGGTTCGCATAAGCTGTATGAAACGTAAATCAAGCCCTTTTAACTATCCGACCTTCGGACATCCTAAGCAATGTAATGAGAGTTTTACCAGTTATTTCAACTAGCTTGCTTCCTAAGAATCAGTATATCACTTATGTGATGCTACGTGGTCCGAGTAAACTGTATGAAACGTAAAACAAGCCCTTTTAACTTTCCGACCTTCAGACATCCTAAGCAATGTAATGAGAGTTTTACCAGTTATTGCAATTAGCTTGCTTCCTAAGAATCAGTATATCACTTATGTGATGCTACGTGGTTCGAGTAAACTGTATGAAACGTAAAACAAGCCCTTTTAACTATCCGACCTTCAGACATCCTAAGCAATGTAATGAGAGTTTTACCAGTTATTGCAATTACCTTGCTTCCTAAGAATCAGTATATCACTTATGTGATGCTCGTGGTTCGAGTAAACTGTGTGAAACGTAAAACAAGCCCTTTTAACTATCCGACCTTCAGACGTAGTATGCTTAATTATAGTTATTTAATGACACAGCAGGTTTGATCATACAGAGCATTTTGGCAACAGTTAATTGACAACACTCGAGCTATAGAAGTAAACCGGAAAACTAATTTTTCGTCGGAAATTGTTTTATTTTGTTGTCACAAATTCATAGTTCTGTAGACGCTCATATCCTAACGTTGCCATAGTTACGTCTCCACGTTGCTGGTCAATGATTGTCTCCATGGCAATGGCATTTTCGTCATTGGTACGGGAGTCGAAGTCAGCTATGCAAAGGGCTGCAAGGGGATAGTTAATAGCTAAGCTGTTTTACCTAACATGCTACGGAGTACAGAAGTTGTGTGTTAAGCACTCTATAGGGCCACATTCAGTTAGGCCTATATTTATGAAATTCGAACTATATTTGAGTAATTTTACCTATAACTTGCGTCAACTAGCATTTACTAAGTGAGTTAAGAAGGTCAAATGTACGAAGGCATTTTTCTTTGACCATGGAGTGAACAGTAAATTGAAAGTTAATCCGCCAGTATCTGAGGCGAAGGAGGCTTCTTCATTTCCATGCTTTCCTTAACACTATCATTGGCTGTATCCAAACTGGTGCTAAGTCGGTTTCTTCATTCCCATGCTTTCCTTAACACTATCCTTGGCTATATGCGTAAACTGGGCCAAAGGGCGCTTCTTTATTCCCAAGCTTTCCTTAAGACTGCATTGGCTGTATGTGTAAACTGGGGTAAAGGATGCTTCTTCATTCCCAAGCTTTCCTTAAGACTATCCTTGGCTGTATACGTAAATTGGGCAAAAGACGTTTTTCATTCCCAAGCTTTCCTTAAGACTATCCTTGGCTGTATGCGTAAACTGGGGTAAAGGACGCTTCTTCGTTCCCAAGCTTTCCATAAAGACTACATCATTGTCTGTATGCGTGAACTGGGGCAAAGGACACTTCTTCATTTCCAAGCCTTCCTTAAGACTATCCTTGGCCGTTTAACTGGAGCAAAAGAGGCTTATGCATTCCCAATTGATCCTGAAACCTACCCATCCCTTGGCTATTAGCCAAACTGGGGCAAAGGTGGTTCCTGTTTTTTCAAGCTCTTCTTAAACCTATCCAAAATAGTTAGGCTGACAGTAGATAGCTGCAAGAAACGACCTTACTAATTTCTCACTTTTTTTCCCTACCAGCTTTTTCGTATACCATTTCTGATTAATTATTAATATGTTATTTCGTCCTACAGCGTTTGTTCGCTCGACTGCGGGGCAAGTGTTGGCTCTTGTTGACCTTGCTGTTTGACATTCTTTTCTATGCTGAACTTATGATGTTGTTCACCGTTATTCCAACGTTAACACTTTTTCTTACTTGGCTGTTTGTTGATGAATATCTCCAGACGCGTGACGGTAAGTGAAAGGTGCTCCGTAGCAGTAAGTGAAAGGTGCTCTGCAGCAGTAAGTGAAATGTGCTCGTGTGTACTAGGGGTCAGACGAACATTTGAATATTCGTTCGTTAAGACCATATTCGAATAAGATATATTCCGTTCGAATATTCGCAAAAAAAAAAACTTCTGTGTTACTTTACTACCTTTTTTTGTTTTAGTTTTCAGTTGGTTTTTAAGTTTTCCTGCGGGCTTCTCGAGTCACACTCAGCCCGTACCATGCTTTCTTACCTCCCAAACCAATCTATAGTGGGAATGATCCATGTGTTTTGTATTGCTCACTTGCAAGTGGAGGGGTGGTGGGGTGGAGATTCGGATATGCGCAAGTTCTTTCTAAAACATTTAAGAACTAAAGAATGGGGAAGTCAACCAGGGCCACAGGGTTGTTGATAATTTGACATCAACATCGATATCGGTGAAAACAACGCTCGTCATATTACTGTGAAAGTTCGTCAAATTAGAGTCACAATTCCGAGAATTATGGAGAATATTACCTCTAAACTTCACAACGAAGACACTTTCAATGTCTTGCGAATACGGGAGGCTGTGAGGAGGGGAAGTTACGAATTCGTAGCAGACGATGTGGGTGTAAAGAGGCCGCTACTTTGTCAAAAGTGTCTGAGGAAGATGGCAGTTTGCCATTGAAAATTCGCAAGACATTGAAAGTGTCTTCCTTGTGAAGTTTAGCGGTAATATTCTCCGTAATTCTCGGTATTGTGACTCTAACATCGATATCCTACGTGAAAGGGAAAGACACCATGGTGAATTACGGTCATTCCGTAGTACAGTTGGGGTTTCATCATTTTTTGGGGAAAATGTTATGTACGCCTTCCAAGTTGCGTTGCCTAGTAGATTAAATTAAACGTTATGTTACGTATGCCTTGAATTGCTAATAGACTAAATTAATAAAACTTAGGTATATTTGATGAAAAAAGATTTTTTTTTTGGGGGGGGGGAGGTATAAACAAGGAAAAAAATTTTGAACGAATATTCGAATATTTTTTTGGCGAATATTCGATAAGTTTTTTCCCTATTCGTCCGACCCCTAGTGTGTAAAATGTGTCAATGTTCCATAATGTTGCAGTTGCATAATTCCTCAAGAACAGCTTTCATTGCATTCCTGATGGAGTGTGTGACGTCATTTTGCTGCACGCGAGTCGAACATGCACAAAAGTTGGTGTCTTGTTTTTAATTACAGATGCAGCCTGATGTGATAATGTAAAACTAATTGTAAAACACTAATTTAAAATTATTTTACATTTTAGTATCCTCAAACGTTTTCTTGGTAGATTTTTTTCCTCACAGTTTGTCTGTATCACATAATCGAAAATAATTGTCCAATTCATTTTGGCTGAGTGGTGAGAGTGCTCAGCCTGGTCGCAGGAGGTTTGCGGATCTGGTCGAACCCCTGGAAAGGAGACATTGGTAAAGTGCCCACCAGGACTGCCGGCCAGGGTAGCGTGATTTTACTTTAGACAGCCACGACCACATCAGCCATGACGCAGTAGCTTGCCGAAAAAAAATACCACATCGGACCCAGCACCACTCAGTAGTTTATATATGCACACATGGAACTAGACTTTTTGTCCAATCTACATTATATTCGGGGGAGGGGGAGGGGCGGAACGTTGCCCCACCATGTTTAATGCTTTTAAGGCGCCTATGGTTATATCTGTTAGTCTCTAGGAGGGCCGTGGCTCACAGTTTTATGATTTGCCGTACCTGCATGCACTTTATCCATTTTTGCTGCTCAATTTTGTTACCTTCCTCGAACACTGTAGGTGGGTCAGGCCCCGGGTTAATCTTTTGTTGTAAATAGTTTCAGTTTCTTTCAATTCAATTTTTAACGTCTGTTTGAACTTGTTTCACTCATCTGGGGTGGATTGCTCACCCCTTTCCCTGGGTGAACAGCCCTTCTTCACTGCGAGGACGGCTTCATGGCATATTACACCCAAAACTATTCCAGTGCAAGCTTGAGGCAAACAATTCGGAAAAAATGACTCAATGAAACGCGAATTTTCCTTTTGACGAAAATTTACGCCCATACCACACATCTGCGTTTTAGGAGTACTTAAGCAAAGACTTAGTCGGAGTTGCTTCTTAAGTAATAGTTTGGTACCACTATCCGTTACCTGAGCAATGAATTCATTTCCTTTGCTTAAGTAATGACTTAAGTTATCGTCTACTACCACTGCTGTCTCAAAACCCCTAACTGAAAGCTAAGTTATGCCTGGATCCGAGTGAATGGTCCAAGTCCTATCATGGCTACACTTGAGTAACCGTTGTTGCAGATGGAGGCATTACACTTTGCGTATTGAAAAGATATATGGCTGGAACTTCGTTGCTGTCATTGTTCCACTTACCCCAGCATTGCATTAAGGCAGATTTTTACAGTGATCGAAGCACCTTTCATTTTTTTCTGTGTTAGCTATGCTACTGTCGACTGTACAAGGGGAACCCAACTTCGGGGCAGTGATCGTTGCCCACACAACGTTAATTGCCAGTAATACCGACTTGAGACGCTTGTGTCCGGACCTTTCGGCCCGACCTGCCAGAAGGAGCATTTTATTTTCACTAATTCATTTTTTGAAAAAGTCACCAGACCACACTTCTGATTGCGCATACCTGCACACGACAGTGAGTTTCTGGCAGTTCTGAGTGAGGAGGATTTAGAATGGTTTGTCCCGACTTCGGGGCAGTGATCCATGCGACGTTATTACATAAGTGCTGACCCAAGGGATCACACAGGCTGGGGGATACATTAGAACGTTCCGAGGAAACGAGATGCATCTACCCACCAAGTTTCAAGTCGATTATACTAGCGGTCGTGCTCTAACGCTCAAAATAATATTTTCGTTGCCCACACAACGTTAATTGCCAGTAACACCGACTTGAGACGCTTGTGTCCGGACCTTTCGGCCCGACCTGCCAGAAGGAGCATTTTATTTTCACTAATTCCTTTTTTGAAAAAGTCACCAGACCACACTTCTGATTGTGCATACCTGCACACGACAGTGAGTTTCCGGCAGTTCTGACTGAGGAGGATTTAGAATGGTTTGTCCCGCAGGAAGCGCAGGCCTTCATGGTTTTGACTGCGCACACCCCGAGTTTCATTCTTCTTGTGTTTTAGCTGGAAGGGTGCCGCAATTCTGACTGGTGAAGGTTTCGGATGCTCCATCATTCCTGCTCAAAGCACAGCCCCGCCTCCCCACAGTATTGGTTGTGTACTGCCAGATGTGTAATCGATGTATGGTACATTCCGGCGCATGCATTGTGAGGGACGAACAGTACGAGCACGGATTGTTCGGGAATGAAAACTCCTACATTGGAGAAGTAACACGGACCCGGGGATATGCTATAGACTGCTTCCAGGGATGAGATGCGTAGATACTGAGTTTGAAGTTCTCAACTACTCCCAACAAACAACACCTTCCTTTTTCACTCGAGAGAATCTTTTTATTATATCAGTACCGAGGGCGGGGGGTGTGGTTCGTGCTTATGCAGGAATGATAGGGCATCCGAACAAGCGAAATCAGAACTGTAGTTTGTTGACTTTTTCAAAAAGGAAATTAGTGAAAATAAAAGGCTCCTTCCGGCAGTTCGGGACTAGAAGTGAGGACACCAGCCTTTAAAGTCGGTGTTACTGACAAATAACGTTGCGAGAGCAAATGAAAATAGTATTTTCAGGACCCTCAACTTGAAACTTGGTGGGTAAAAGTCATTGTTGCTAGTAAACAACAATCCCACGGTGTTTGTTTCTTTCTTTCTTTAGTGTTACTTGAGCCTAGTTGGTCTACAAAATACCGAACACTCAACCTACGCTAACCTAACCTAAGTTACCGTAAGCCAACGACCAACCCACAATTCACCCACAAAACATACAGTCCGCAACTCGTAACGCATCACTATTTTATTTTTAATTGAAGAATTATTTGTCTAATTTGTTATTATTACGCTAACGATTGTTATGATTTTCTGATTCTATGATGAATCGGTAGTTTTGCATTTTATCTAGGTGTAGCTGGTGACCCATCTGTGTCTTGAGCTCCGAGAAAAACTGCACAAACGCATGTGTTCGCATTTTGTTGAGGTGTGCTGGCCGCTGAACTACGGAGACTCGTAGCCACCCGTTTCCAGGTGTGATAAACCTCAAGCACTACTTTGTAGTGTTACTTGACCAAGTAATGCCCAAGTTTGGTAGCAGTGGTACGACCATTGCTCAAGTCATTACTTACAGTTCAAGTATTACTTGCCCAAGTAATTGCTTGAGCACTGCTTGTGTTGGAAGCTGTGGTACGAACGTTAGCATTCAGGTAGAAGTTTTGAGACAGCAGTGGTAGGAGACGATAACTTAAGCAAAGGAAATGGATTCATTACTCAGGTAACAGATAGTGGTACCAAACTGCTACTTAAGAAGCAACTGTGACTTAAGTCTTTGCTTAATTACTCCCAAAACGCAGCTGTGGTACGGGCGTGATTAAAATTGGGCGTAAGGCTTTCGGCAAAACGGGTATAGTAGTTCGTGGGTGCGAGAAGGAGGATGATTTTAAGGGATGTCCAGGTAAAGGTCCGAGGGTCAGAGACCTGAAATATTTTTCAAATTTGAAAAGTACGATTTTGTATTATAAATTTGTTAAGGGGTAAATGATGCCAAAGGCTCAAAACCTGTTTACGTTGCATTTTGGACTTATACGTCAAAATGCCTGAGTCGGAAATCGAACCCACAACCTTTGAAACTAAATGCCGAGGTCCTACCCCTGAACCATACTGACATTACCAAAAGGAAACGTTCTTAAGCACTATTACACGTGGGCATATACATATAAACATATACCCTTTCCATCCGCCACTGGAGAGACGCTTATTAGCAGCGTTACCCTCCAAGTGAAACGAATGGAACACTTAAACGTGAAATAAGGATTAAATTTGCCTTTGGCTTTACGTATTTAATCCGTTGAAAGCCAAAGGAAAATTTAATCCTTATTTCACGTTTAAGTGTTCCATTCGTTTCACTTGGAGGGTGACGCGGGAAATAAGCGTCTTTCCAGTGGCGGATGGAAAGTGTATGTTTATATGTATATGTGCACGTACGTGTTAAATGCTGCCTATGGACGTTTTCTTTTGGCCGTCTCAATAAGGTTCAGCGGTACCGAACCTCGGCCTTTGGTTTCAAAGGTTGTGGGTTTGATTCCTCGCTCAGGCAGTCTGACATATAAGTCCAAAAGGCTACGTAAATAGGTTTGCGTCTGTATTTATTATGTTAATTAAGGACGTGACTTTTAGATTGGAAAATTTTTGTTACAGTTTTTTTTTTATTGCACCGAAGGGAAATAACGCGAGTAACCAAAACCAGAAGCCTGTTTGGCACCTTTTAGGGACTGAAAATTACGAAAAATAAAAATAAACTGTTTTAATTTTTTGTTGATACAGTTATCCAATGGTAATGTACGGATAATGTAAGGTTTTCGGCGGTAACATATTTCTTCCTTTATTTTTTGTTCCGACAAATATTTTAGGCACTGCAGCTGGAGAATATCTATAACCAACGACACGAATGCAGAACCGTTCAATATAGAAGGGATGCTATGCTTGACAGAAAGATGTCCTGGCAAGAACAACAAGACTTTTATTTAAACGTAAAAACTGTCGTTAAAATTATCAATGTGAAAACTTATAGACATAAAATTCCTCTGGGAAAAAGGTAGGGTGGAATGTAAAGCGGTGTGACCTACTCTACGTTCCCAGTTCCACGAAAGTTGTGATATCCACCCAATACCAAAATGGGGTACAACCCGGTACATTACTTGTGGCGCTGCTTGATTGGCTGGATAGGTTTCGCTGCTGAGCTGTAATATTGTTCGACAATCAGCTATATTTCGTAAATAAGGAATAAATCACAAGGTAAAGGATAAACGAAACAAGCAGTCTGCATTAAAGACTGACCTTGTGAGGATACACGATACACAAATCTGAGAAAGAAGACAACTGCCCCGACTGGGACTCGAACCCAGGACTTCCCGCTTACTAGCCGGGCGCTCTAACCACTGCGCTACCGGGGCGGGTACTGGCTACAGGCTCCAGCCAAGCTAAGTAGCTGTTCAATCGTTCTCAGTGGTAACCTAGGGGTCACAAACATACATACAAGGAGGGAACGCAACATTGGAGGATTTTAGGATTTTTTTTTCAATATTATAAGACGGGAGTTCCATCCGGCCGTCATCGTTTTCATAATGGCCGCGTTGTATGTCTTATAACGTGTACGATGCGTGGTGTCATTAGTGCTTTTAGAGTTTACGTTATTGGCCAAACTGATCACGTGATTCACAGCTCTGTGGGGTAGTGGTCTCTTAACTAGAAAACTCGCTTCTCGTATGCAAATCGTATTCTGTCTAGTGAAATACGGGCCAAAACCTCTGTCTGAACGTACCTATAATAACACCCCCACCACATAACAAAAGAAAATCCGCTAACGGTACAACAGCCGTTAGCTGGGAAAGAGACAGGTTCGCGCAGGGATTTACAGCTATATTTTGGATATGGACAGTGTCACTATGTGGTTTCGTATTGAAACCAAACAGTGTAATTCTTGATTAACTTTATTTGATTGACCTGATTTGATTAACTTGATTAACTTTCGTTGCCGATTTGCTTGTATGTTCTATAGTTACAAATTGGAAAACACTTGCCATGTTCCTGGTTTATGTTGGGGATTGTTGTGCGT
Organism: Lithobius niger; assembly: GCA_023313725.1. Lineage (NCBI taxonomy): Eukaryota > Metazoa > Arthropoda > Chilopoda > Lithobiomorpha > Lithobiidae > Lithobius > Lithobius niger. Next base: position 14,476 of record JAHWFP010199498.1, read on the forward strand.
ACTACGGATACTATCAGTTGCGACAGCTGCCCGACGGTTAACATCTCTTTAAAGTTTCGACGTGAAGGTAAAACTTGATTGCATATCTAAACGAGCTACTGTATGAGCTTGCATTTCTTTGTCTGGCCATGACCAGAATGCTATCTGGCCGGACCTATGGAGATATGAGAGTGGTAGATAATATGGCCGCCATGAAGCGACATTGCCGAAGACACTGCTAAGCGTTGGAGGTATATGTTTGGCAATACTGCCAGCTGGTTGAGTACCGTTTTTAGGGCTGCGCCACGACAACTATTGACAATTAGTGAAAGTTTTCAAAATAAAAATTTAAATTTAACATACGTGAGACATCTATATTTGCTTAAAATGGCCACACTAGACCACTCGCAAGGTTTCAAAGCTAAATGTAAATAGTCCAATGGCTTCTTGTAGCCATGATGTGGTTCAAGGACAAGAGCAGCAGCACCTCAGTTGAAATTGTTAGGGCTTTAACTGATGCCCTTGACTAACAGAAATCTGAAACAGGACAAACAACCGAATCAGTGTGCTTTGGCGGCCATATTATGCAACTTCGTCGCATGTGCTATTTTGCATCAGGGTTCGGCCTGTGCTGTAGTACAACCATGCTTGTAGCATATTGCTTTGCCACAAGAAAAAAACAGTCGCGGTTGTGAGAGTGTTCACAACAGTGTAACAATCTAGACCGAATTTACCTATGGAATAGCCAGACCATGGTTGTACCTTGCCAGCTGGACTTTGAAGCGTTGCATGGGTACACTGATTTCAAAATGGTTAATAGCATAATGTTGATAAAAGGAAAGTGAATGAATCAGTGATATGAAAAGTAGTCAGGTGCAGAAATCAAGAGAACTAATATTTTGGAATCATAATAGTAGTTATTATTTAATTGGTTTGTTATACGACTATTAAATTAATATTCTTCTAAGTGGTACTACAGTGTTACATTATTTTGATTACTCTTTTTAACTTTAACTTCATCTTAGCAGTACGGCAGGCCCATTTTGATTCCACTGGGATATTAAAACTAATATATTTATCTTAAAAGTGGTGCTACAATACTGTATTATTTTGTACCATTAATTATTAAAATCTGCATTGAATTCAAATCGTTTTCTAAACAATGTTACAGTATTGCATTATTTTGGTAGATTTATTGACTACTAAAATCAACAATAATCTTCTAAGCGACTACATCCCAAGTAACATTGATTTGTTGGCCAACAGTTGCTGCAACCTATACTGTCGACGATTAATTGTTGAGCCATTGTTTGCGCCAATGCAGCAAACTATACGCTCAACGTTGGGCCAATATTTATAACTCGACCCTGCTGACATTAGTTAGCCAACATTGGGCTAATGACGTGAAATCAGGTGGCATTACTACATCATGTCAACGTTCGGGCACTACTGTTTGATCAACCCCTAAATAAAAATTTCTGTAAAAAAAAATATGTCTAGTGGTCAGGATTTAAACCAGTACCACTCGCTCTTGAAGACGTTGTCCACTACACCATCTCAAACGCCTAAACAGGACGGAAAGCCGACGGCTCAACAAGAGTTACATAAATGCGAGTGCAAACTGATGTACGTTGCCTTTTGGACTTAAATGTCAGCCTGCCGGGGCGGGGAATCGAGCCCACGACCTTTGAAACCAAACGCCGAGGTTCTATCACTGAGCCATGTCAGTATTGCTCTGTTCGGCCGTGTCAGTATGGCTCAGCAGTAGGATCTCGGCCTTTGGTTTCAAAGGTCGTGGATTCGATTCCCCGCTCAGGCCATCTGACGACATAAGTCCAAAAGGCAACGTAACTAGGTTTGCGTCTGTATTGTTTTGTCTCAAATGCTTGAAGTTACGAGCTTGGACAATGTATATAAACTTAAGAAGTTTTCATCGTAAAACAATAATGAAGTTTCACATTTGTAGAAAATAAGTAAAAATTGTTTAATATGATGGCCTTTACATTACAAGAAATACAAACAATTCAGTACACAGAATAAGATTTTATAATTGCATCGAAGAAAGTTCCAGTTTGAGTTGTCGCCATATGTCCAGTTTAAGATTATGGACAACTTGAGGTAATCAAACGCAACATTACTTGTGAATAGACATCCAAATTTTCGTTGATAATTGTTTCCAACACTAGACTTACAATGCAGTTTTAAAAAATGGAAACATCCTTACGAAGGATGACTAAGACACCGGTGGAACAGATAAAAAAATAGGTCAGTCCAACAAAGTACAGCCTGAATATTGAAGAAACAGAAAAAGA
>JAHWFP010199507.1:1037-11875 GCA_023313725.1 Lithobius niger
CCCCCCTAAAAAATTCCTGCCTACGCCACTGTTGTGTACGTTTGTGGTCTTTAGGTCCCAACTGAGAAATATCGAATAGCTACTAAGCTCGTCTTACTAAGCTCGCCTGGGGCCTGTGACCAGGGTCCGCCCCAGTAGCGCAGTTGTTAGGTCACCCGGCTAGTAATCAAGACATCGTAGGTCCGAGTCCCAGTAGGGCAGCTTTCTTAGTCTTTAACGCAGTCTTTACTTCCGTAACAGTTTTTCGAAATACCACAGATGGAAGAGACGGATTTATTCACCTGTATCATATGCTGTTGTAATTATGTCTGAGCTATGATAGAACTGGTTGCGCATCCGGTTGGAGGGAGGGGGTGGACTCAAAAGCGAGCAAGCTCCCTCCCTTTTTCCCTCTCTCCTTCCCCGAGACTAGAAGTTAAGAGTGAAAGCTGGAAAAAGTTAACAAACGAGGAATTTATCGTGATTTAAACAAATGCTAAAAATTGCTCTCAGAGGACGATGAACGTCCCTGACTATAGTTTGTTCCACATTATGTTTTCAGAAAACTGACTGGATGACAAATCGTTTGACAACACTAAGAGTACAAAAACATGTGGATATCACACTTGTAGATTGTTCACAGTTACCGTTAGAGCCTACGAATGGGATGTTTACGGACTTTTGCACTCGTAGTAGAAGATAACGTGGCGTCATACAGTCAGTTTTCTGAAAACATAATGTGGAACAAAGTATAGACGCGAAAACCAGCAAGAGCATATGAAATTACGAAAAATAAGACTTTATGTTCGACCAATTTACATTCCTATTTTGGCCTTGTTCACAAGTAAAAATCAGCTTATATAGCAATTAAGAACTCACCCTTCAATTCAACTCTGTTGCTTTAATTTATCACATTTTTTGCTCAATGCGAAATGATACTGTTGAGAGGGTAACGTATCTTTTAAAGGCAAGTTGTCGCCAACAAAAATTTCAAGGCACTGCCAACTACCGTTTGCCATCTAGCGGCCATGATATCATTACCATTTACAGTCACAAGGCTCAATAAAGGAGAAATAAATAAACATAAATTGCTGGAAATAACATTTAAAGCTTGCTCCCAGGTGCACGAGGACGGACCAAATTTTGTGCATACCGTCGCCTGCTGGAAGAAAGCGCTATGGGTGGTGCTATGATGCTGCATACTTTCATTAAGTGACAACCAGTCTTTAAGTTCCTCAACACCTTACATGATTAGTAAACAAAAACGAACTCGTTTGATGCTTAAGGTAAGATTTAACTGATTTTTGAATCAGCAAAGGAACACAAATAAACTTTCCTGTAAGGTTTCAGATACTGCAGTGTTGCTGTACTGTTTAGTCTACGTGAAGCCTAGAAATGCCCTGGATAGTAATAATGTAATTCCATGCCTAGAAAAGGGCTTGAAAATCTTGAAGAATTATGTATGCATCATCAGTAGGGTGATATGGGGAAAGTAGATGACGTGACTGAAGAACACTGAAAATATTTAGCCAAGAAAGTAGTCGAATACGTAACCTTACAATTTTCTTCCTTTGTTTGGGCATGAAGAGTTTTGAAATGTGGACGCTGCCTTTAATTGTTTTTACGTGTGTATTGGTTGGATACAGCAGTAAGGTTTCACGTGGACTAAACAGTACAGCAACACTACAGTATCTGAAACCTTACAGGAAAGAAAGAAAGAAATCACAAGGTAAAGGGTAAATGGAGCAAGCAGTCTGCATTAAAGACTGGCCTTGTGAGGATACACAATACACTAGTCTGAGAAAGAAAGAAAAGACTACTGCCCCGACTAGACTCGAACCCAGGACATCCCGTTTACTAGCCGGGCACTCTAACTGTTAGTTAGAGCGAAGTTGAAATTGGCACATTGTCACCTTGAAAAGTTGAAATTGGCACATTGTCGCCTTAAAAACTTGAAATTGGCACATTGTCGCCTTGAAAAGTTGAAATTGGCACGTTGTCGCCTTAAAAACTTGAAATTGGCACATTGTCACCTTGAAAAGTTGAAATTGGCACGTTGTCGCCTTGAAAAGTTGGAATTGGCACATTGTCGCCTTGAAAAGTTGAAATTGGCACATTATCGCTTTGAAAAGTTGAAATTGGCACATTGTCGCCTTGAAAAGTTGAAATTGGCACATTGTCCCCTTGAAAAGTTTAGATTGGTACATTGTTGCCTCGACTAACAATTTGCTCTTTAATTTCTTGAGTAGACTGACCTGCAAACCCACTAGCATTGCAGGGAAGTTCGACCAGCGAGCTGTTTCATATCATTCACTATCTGCCAGAGGAACTAAACCAGAAAGTCCGCATTACAACATGACTTTCTCAGTATTTTTTTTCTTATGTACCTTGACGGTCGTGGGAATCGATCCGGTATTCACTAGACTGACAGTCCAACCCTCTAGCCACTGGGCCGTGCTTGCTCACGTTGTTCGCCCTTCCCGTGAACCCCATCACGAGGTTCGCGGCGCGCGTTGGGACTTATTTATTCATTTTACTGCTTGATGAGGCCACTCATCGAATCTCCACGGCGGTTTTTTCGCTGAGTCCACCGACCAAATTGGCGAACTAGCAGTTGTTCTTCGCTTGGATTATTTACATAAAGGTATTTAACTTGAAATTCCTTAGCAACGCCCCCTTGACAACGCAAGCGAGTTGAGTTGGAGAGCATACGATGGTGAGGAAGTATGCGTTTGTTTCTTTAGCGGCATTGGCCGCCATTTTTCCCATCGATGCAGCCAGCCCAGCGAGTGTATATTTAAAACGAGAGAGGAATATGACGTCTCTTTTGCTTTAAGCCCGGAGGCAGTAAGTACCTCCAAAGCGTCGCAATGGTCGCAACGTAAGGGCGCGTTTACACAACGACTCGGGCCTTTGCATTGTCGCAGCTAGAATTTAATCGCATTGGCAAATGTGTCGTTACCATGGTAACATCGCTACCTGGAATGAGCTAATTCTGACATCATTTGAGTAAATGCTTGCAGTCTTAAAATCCGTGACACTAAGATTGCGAATTCCTCCTGACGAAACGATTTTCCAAGTTGCTTCCTAACTCACATATTGACTGTTTTCGTTACTTGCAGGCAGAGCTAATACCGCCGCCATGTTGGAATTTCAGATGGTTTTAGCTTCTGGCTGCGAGAAACCGAATGCGAGTCGCTTAAACGCGCCCTAACGTCGCAGAAGGGTTACTAGCACAAATAACGCTCACCGCTCGACAAGGACCATAGAAGAACAGACAACATGGCGCTGGAAATCGTAGCCACGGCCCACTGTGAAATTCGAAGATGAATGATGAACATGATGAATGAACATAAACATGAACATGAACATGATGAACATGAACATGATGAATGATTCGGCAAATGAACATTGCGCCGTCGCAAACTGCCAAATGAATGCGTAGTATTTTCACAAACCGCATATGGCAAATGTCAGCTAACAGAATGCACCTTCACGAAATTCGCTCTCCCTTGCTTTTTATAACCGCAACGTACGGTAGCTTATTGGAACAGACAACAACTTTTTTCTACGCACGCAAAACCTTTATGACACCGGAACAGGACGGCCACTCGCACGGGGGTATAGTTTACCGTCATATCGTCCTAGGTTGTATAGTGTGTCATATCCGGTGTTGGAAAGCCGAAGTTCCGGTTTCATGAAAGTTTTGTGTATATAGAAAAAAAAGTTGTTGTTTGTCCCAACGAGCCATCGTAGTAACAACACGTGTCTCATCCCATTTACCCGCTTGCTATAACGCTTGCCGAGTGTTGCTTTTCCATAGGAATATGCTCCCCTACTAAGCAATAGACTCGACGAAAAAGTGAGTATATTGCTCTAAGTTGCAACCAAATGTAAGTTTGCAGTATTTAGCCCCATCTATACCACACGCCATGGCTGTTTGCTGTGACGTGCACATCACGTGACTGGGCTAGTCCAATCAGACGGCCAAACAGCCGTTGTTCTCGTTCGTCATTGGCTAACTCATGGTGACGTCATGGCAAACAGCCGTTGCGCATGGTTTAGTGGTATCTAGCGATTCGTAGCAGGAAGCGAAGAAACACACAAAGAAATTGCTTTTAACGACACAAACAAGGCACGCACGTGCCTCCTTACTATTAAAGCACTACATCTGGCCGGCCTTATAACAGCCACGCGCAGCCATGTGTCCTCGCACTGCCGTCGCGAGATTCGGCGTAGTAATACTACAACGTCACTTCCGCCCTCGTCGTCTCGTCATCACGTGAACGACGTCTGGCTTATAGTAGACGAATTGCGGGTCACGTGACAGCATGTACGCAAAAACTGTGTCGTCACAACCGGAAACAATGAAACGTCATGGTTATTGTAGGCACGCAAAGGATCATACACGTGCGGGACGCAGTAAATAAAGTTACCAATATTTAACAGAAAATCTCGTAGACGCCACGTTTTAAAAACGGATTTTGAGCTGGGGATTGACTAAGGATAAGTAAATAAAACTTTGGGGCCGTACTTGATATGTGGAGATCGAGAAAAATGGCTCTGGGAGGAATGTCCTTTTAAGAGGAAATTTGGGACATCCTCGTGCGACTGGGCGCAAGCTGTAACAGTCAGGGCCGGATTAACCCTCGTAGAGGCCTGGTGCTTAAGATTTATTGTGGCCCTATCCCCCCCCCCTTCCCTCAGTCCCGCAAAAAAGAGTATTCTTTTTAAACAATATTTTTTTTGTAAAAACAAAAGGCTCCCTTGAGGCTCCCTTGAGGCCCCCTTGAGCCGTGTGGCTCCCTTGAGGCCCTTTTCGGCCTGTGGCCCGGTGCTTCAGCACCCAAAGCACACACCCCCCCCCCGTAACCCGGCCCGGGTTACCGTCAACGGTATAACCGGCACTAGATGGCGCCAATGGAGAAGATAAAATCTACCGTGGCGCCATCTAGTGATAGTGATATCGTTAAATGTCAAGGCGTGCATCCAAGTGCACGAGGCCGTACCGAATTTTCACTCAGTAATAAAGAGGCCTGTGGCTTGTTTTTGTCATTAAAAGAAATTCTTTGTGCATTCCTTCGCTTAGCAAGCCATAGATAGCACTAGAAGGCACGAAATGCAGCGGGCTTTCATTCGGTGGCAACCCATCTTTAACGGCTTGCTATCCGTTTCTCTCCGTCCTCATCTCATCCCCACCCCCGCAACCTTTCTAAATCGTTATATTTTCACACGAAAGGGGACATTTTGTTGTTGTGTTGGTCGACGCGTCAGTTTTACGAGAACTTTTATTGCCCGAAATGCGCTCCTTACCTTCAGTTTCGGAATAACTAACTGGACCGGAAATTTTATTACAATCGTAGATGGCACCCTCCTAAAATACAACATTACCGTCTCTGTACAGTAACTGTAGTCCTACTATTATTAATGTTTAGGCGTCGCGCCGCCGCCGAAAAGGTCAAAACCCGAAACGGGCTTTACAAACGAAACGAACATCAACTTCCTACCAAAATCCATGTAAATCACCGTTCTTTAACCCTTCTGGCCCTTCCAGACAATGCTTGGCTGCGAAGAATGAGGAAACGAACGCTGCGGTGCGAGCGATTCGAGAAAGAAAAACTCCTCGCAGGCTGACTTGCGATTCAGCCTCCCGGAGGGGGTTGGGTGGGGGAGGGAGCTTGGGGAGGGGGGGGGGGCCCCACGAAACGCAGTTACTTGAAGGTCAAGATCAAAATTCGCATTGAGAAGAAAATGAAGCCACGATAAAGCATCGCCGCCTCTTAACTTGACTTGAGTTAACAATACGCAATTTGTGAGGCAAATGCGATTAAAGAAAGAAGATCGAGTTGATTTAAAACCAGAATGGAATTCGAATAAGCCGTCGAAAAAAGGCTTGAAAACCACCAACTACGAATAATAATTCTTTGGTTTTGTTATTTTTGTTTAGAACGGAAAGACATACGGTTGAAACGTTCGGAAATGAGGATTTTTAGCTATAATATCAATTTTTTATTTTTTTCGTAAATCACAAACATGATACATCCTTACTTAAAGGGACATGAATCCTTCCAGTATGTTGCGCGACCCGTAGAGAATAGCGTTTGAAACATTTACACAGGTTAGAGTTAATGTCGCAAAATCATCTCGCACCAAAGAAAACAAGCAAATGAATGTGTTGTCAACATTTACATACGTTTGAACTAATGTCGCAAAACTGAGTCATACAGGAAAGTCACATGGATGCATGTACCTTTAAAAAATCGTAAAATCATAATCGTAACTAAATTTCAGTTGGGTATCGAAACTAACAGATTCAACGCGTTCAGTAAGTATAGTGTGCAAATATGAATACATAACAGGTGAAATTTTTAGAGTACTTGAAGACTAACCACGCCTAACAGAAGCGACATTCGCCTCCCGTCGCTTGCGTGTTAGGCTTCACCACAAAGCAGAGACACCTCTATCACAAGTGGGCCCAGAATCCCGTTCGCTCATAGGAATGCAGACCTGTAAGTCAATAGTTTTTATACCAACATGACGCAAGATCGAACATTTGCTAAGTGCAAATCGAATACGAAACCCAAAGCCCGCCAACCAACAATGTCGCCAATAAATAAATGCCAGTAACAAAGATATATCAAAAACCAAAACTGGTAAAAGGGGCCGCCAAGTTCCGAATGGTTCGGCCCTTCAAAGGAGTGATATCAACACACCAAAACATTCGCCAAGTTAATCGCACCGCTTAATAGTTCGAATGTTAAATGAAAACTATAACAATGCTACTTTCGGTAGCAATGTTCAAGTTTTCATTTAACGTCCAAAGTATTATTCGGTGAGAAAAGTAACGAGCGCAACGGTAGCATCCGCGGTATACACATTGGTTTGCACCGCCGTTCCGGGTGCTACGACGGGTGTTTGTGAATATGTACGTAACAAATATGAATTGTTTCAAGACACTGTAGCATACATTATTAAGATGCACGCTAGTGTGTCGCCTGACAAGATTCAACTATAACACTAACGTCCGTCCTTCTTTCATTAAAAGTGATCTGAATATTTTGAAAGTTGGCATATCATCACGATTTAGTTTGTATTTTAACACCTCGGTGATAAACATTCGTAATCTTGTCTGAGACACCTCTAACCACATTCTTGTTGACATATCAAAATCACACGTTTTTCATTTTTTTCCGATAGCTAAATGGATAAATTTTCCCAAATATCCACCATTTTTCTTTCATTAGTCTAGCCAGGAGTTCATAAAATGAATACATGTCCAAAGGACGTGGGAGTACCCAAGTTGTAACTCGTTTTGTACGAAATAAAACCACCTCTGATAGGCAAATGGCCCACAAGTGCATAAAAACAGAATTCGCAACCTAATTTTCGGTCATATCTATTGATCTTCTTGGTCACTTAAAAACAAACATAGCACACAAATGGTAGACTTGAAATGCACAAAACAATACGAAATGGGATTGTACTTACAATAAACACCAGAGCTAAACACAGAGTCAGCTCACTGGTGCTCCACCATCTTGGAACGATCCGGTAGACCACCGCTGACTTTACACGTTGTTGACAGGTAAAGTTTTAAACCAGCCCTGGCATTTGTCCATTTCAGGAAAGTTTTTAATCTACTTCATCACTTGCGATTTGTTTGCTCCAGTGGTGAAGGCTTCCAATTGCAATCTAATTTTTTCGATTAGTCCTCCGTAGAGAAGATTTGTGCTACCCACATACACAGCGTGGTGGGTATCACTAAAGTGTTTTTCACCGGAATATGATTCTTCCGACCTGGCAGTAGCTCCAGCGTGAGCTCGTTTTGTGTTCCGCCGCTTGTGAGGTATTCGGGGAAAGAAGCTGAGGATTTCGCTTCACAGGCCGGTAGATGTTATTTGACTAAAGCATTGGTATGAAGCATGAACACACAAGCACAGAACTGGCTTGAGCTGGGAGGCAAGATACGTAAGTTCTTCTCCAGTTGGCCTTGGATTGAGAAACACAACTCTTTCCTCTCTTCATGGTCGATTCAACCTTTCTGCTTCGAATTAACATGCGCTTGGACGAATCGCAGAGTAAGAGTTATTTTTCACAAATCTATGTATATAATCAATACCCTTAGGTTGGGATGAGATGCACACAGCAATCGCATCATTAAGACAGCCACTGAAAGCCGCTCAAATTAACAAAACATTGAAGAAACAGCCAATACAATGAAAAGGGCTCAAATTAACTAAACAATAAGAAGGGGGCAGCAATGGAAGAGGGCGAGCAGATGCTTCTTGGCAGGTAGCAAAGAAAAAGGGCAAGCGGCCGACAATGTGAACGGATTTGCCATGTAACAATCTGTAACAAACGAAATAATGCTGGCTATTACAGCCGAGTTGAATAGTTTCAAAAGTTGGTTGGTTGGTTGGTTGGGCAGTTTAGTCATGATGCAGATGTTATAGCTATTTTGTAGTGATTACAGTGTTCTGTTCAATTTGTGGTGGAGTGTTGCCGGCATTATATACACTGTATTAGGAATAGGTACGGTACAAGTTAGTTGTAGAAGGGCGGATGGCTCTGGGCCGCTTATGCCCTCAATAAAATCAAAAATCTGAGTGACAATCACTGCATGCACGGTCGTTGTTGCGGCTTATTGCGCTTGGTATCAAAACGTAGAAACATGCAATTCAGCCACACTGAGAATAAGAGTGGCACCCTATTGAAAACACTATTTACTTCCCTAGGAAAACCAAACACCAGCGGTTCCAAGGGAGTGAGGCTATTCACACCATACAACCAGTGGGGTGGGGAGTCGGGAGTGGGGAGGGGGGACACGTGGTAGGTGGGACTTGAACCCAGGTCTTCCCATTCCCACATACTAGGCCGGGCACATTAACCATGCAACGTGATAAGTGAAGGAGACAGAGACGCACTTTATTATTACTGATTAAATTATTGAATGTTATGTGGCGACAAGCTAGGGGTCTTTGTGGCTAACGCTGCCAGACTCTTGGGGAATATATCTCTATAGTAACATTGTTTGATTACTATAAAGATAGTAAAGATAGTAACCAAACGGCCCAGCTCCTCATGCCGTACAGTTCGCTGATTAACAGTAACCACAGAATGTGAAGAAGATGTAGCATGTTGGGAGGTATTGACTGAAAGTCCTCACTAGAGGACCACTGAGTTACCACCGTTCTCGCTGGTTCTTGTAGCGAAGACTGCGTAGCTGCCCAACATTCCTTTCAAACTTCGGCAGGTCTAATCAAGCCTCTTGTAGACAAAATGTTCGTTTAGAATGTAAATTCAATGCGGCGCAGAGAGAATGTCCCCTATCCAGCCTAAAAGAGACAGTATCCTTATCTGATTATGGGTCCGTCCCATGAGCCCCTCCCATTGCCCCCTCACATGATAAGATAAGTATACTCTTTCTCTTAGGCTGGATAGGGGATATTCTCTTTACAGACTTAGAGATATACAGAATATCCCCTACCCAGCCTAAGAGAGAGGGAGGCATCCCCTTATCTTGAGGGAAACGTCCATGGGAGATGTGGCCCGTAAAATTAGGATACACTCTCTCTTAGGCTGGAATATTCTCTATCGGCCGCCATTCTTTTCTGTGTTCTTGTCGAATAATCTGCGTGATCAATGTTATAAGTAACTGATCGTAGCCATGGTCCATCGATCGATCGTACCACCTTCGGCATTACCAAAGGGAACAGGACTGACGGACCATGCCGAAGGTAATAGAATCGACAGACCAGGCCGTAGCCGATAGTATAAAAGCTGGTAGGAAACCGTTTGAAGATTTGCTTCGTCGTTTTCATGAGGATGCTGCGAGCGCGCAAAACTGCCTCTCGTACGGTTGAGGCATCCAATGTTGGGGATGCCGTATCCTCATAACCCTAATACTCTAATCATATAGATAAAGAATAAATCACAGCGTAAAAGGTAAACGAAGCAAACCGTCTGCAACCGTTTTCGCTAATACTATAGGTTAAACCGTGTTGGCCGTAGTTCCCAGCAATGGAAGAAGGAAGTGTTTCTTTATTTACTATGCTCTGGAGCATTATAACTTCTTTTACAGACAGGACAAACAACAGGCATAAATATAAAAACAGAAACAACCCTACGTGAAGGTCCTCTCTTGAGCCATCATTTGGTCTGGTATTTATAGAAAACTACATAATGAAGGATTGGTGGGGGGATGGGGGGAGTGGAGAATCCAGGACCGGGTGGCATCGTTGGTCACTGTTTTGCAATCAACAGCGGTTAAGCTTAGCAATAGAATGAGGGAGCGATCGAGCTTTACATTCTCGCAGCTAGAAGCTAGAAATCCTTGCAAATTCCAACATGGCAGCGGTTTAAGATCCGCCAGCTCCTAACGAAAACAGTCAATAATGTAAGTTCAGATGCGACTGGCAATATATTGTTTCGTCAGGAGAAATTCTTTATCTTATTGTCACTGATTACACGATTGCAAGCATTTGCCCAAACAATGTCAGCGAGAGCTAATCAAGGTTGTGTGGCTACATGGCAATGATAGGCTACCTTCGTAATCACGACTAAAGTCAAGCTGCGGGAATGCAAGGCCAGATCGTTGCGTAAATACGTCCTAAGGGCTTAAGTGTTATCCAAACGAGCCTGTTATTCTGTTGCATGTAACAAGCGTGTTACATCTACTGCGCTATGGCGCTTTAATTCATAAAGCAAGTCAGATTAGGACATTAAAATAATTTTAAAATAGCTGGTCAAGTTCTTTTTTTAAATCTAACATTCAATTTTAAAATGGGTTGCAAAGAAGAGTGGAGCTAAGTATAACACATGGTCTTGTGTTCCGAGAAGTGTGCTGAGCGGCCTCTCAG
>JAHWFP010199521.1:0-12854 GCA_023313725.1 Lithobius niger
CCCCCCCCCCCCCCGCGCCCCGTGCCTTGATTTTGGGTTTTTAGCTTTCTGGAGGAAACTATTTTTGAAAGAGTAAGAAAATTGTTTAAAGAGTACTGTGGGTCAGAGGGTGAACGGTCTTGACCCATTGACCAATTCCATTTCTGGTGTTTATAATCCGACCCTGCTGACACTAATTACTCCATCATGCCAATGTTGGGCCACAATTAACAAATTAACCCCTAAATACAAATTTCTGAGAAAAAAATTCGCTGTCTACAGGTCACGATTGAAACCGGTACGTCTCGCACTTTATCCACTACACCACCTGAACAGGATGTAATTGTGTTCTTAGATAATGTATATAAAGATAAGAATACAGGGAGAGTGGAACTATTCATTGTAAAATATATAATACAGTTTTAAATTTGTACAAATAAATAAATAAGTAAATGGTATACTTTGATGGTCTAAGATTACAAGAAATGTAAACAGTTTTGTGCTGTTCCAAGATACAAAAATTACAATTACACCAAAGAAAATCCAGTTTAAGGCGTGACCATGTCTACTGCTTAGTATTACGGACAACCTATCCTATATCAAAGGAACGTTGCATATGTTTAAACAATTCAATTTTACGCTGAATAATTGTTTCTAACGTTCGATATTAGTTGCAGTTAAGAAAATAAGTTGGCACGACGAAGGACGGCCGACATACTAAAGGAGCGGAAAAAGAAATATGTTGGCTCAATGAAAGACGACCAATGAGTTGGCGCAGCGATAAAGAAATAGCTTGGTCCAAAGAAGGAACCCCAACATACTGGTGGAACAACAAAAAATACGTAGGTCAAATGAACGATAGTTGGTGGAGCATGTAAAGACACACGTTGGGTCAATGAAGAAGTGCCAACTTGTTGCTGAAGAGAGAGAAACAGAGTCAACAGTTCAAATAAAAAAAAAGAAACGATTCAAGTGCATATATATATTATAACTGACGAAGTTTCGGGGGTATACAACACACCTTTATCAAGTGCATAAGTTAGCAATCAAGTTTCGTACTTTAAACACATTAACCACAGCAACATGGCAAATTAAAGCATAGTTGAAGGCAATGAAACAAATTAAAAGTTAAAAGTTTAAAAGCGAGAGAATTAATTTTCACTTGCAAAATAGCAAAATAAATACGGAAACCAAGTGATGTGAATAATTGCCGGAACGAAGTGATATGATTGGTGTTTTTCTTCCTTATATTCTAAACTTGATGCCAGGAATGGTTAATGCCAACACTCCACTAGTAAAAGTAGCATGGGTGGGGGAGAGGGGATGTTTTAATTGGATTTGAACTGCGCGATACTTAACTTGCGTAGTGCTGGAATGTATTCTTTGATATTATTTTCAAAGATGTAGTTATGCACAGGTGGTATAACCCTGAAAGATCGTGTGCAAGCTTTGCTTTCCCGCTTGCCTGGCCAGCGGAAAACCGTGCTTTTCTGCTGGATCTCGGCCCATGTTGGGATAGGAGGAAATGAGCAAGCGGATTCTGCAGCAAAAGGGGCCCTTTCTGGCCCTCTCGGAAGGGATCTCAGCCTTGTTCCCTCGGACGCCTTTCCAACCGTGTGTTTGAGGTTACACGCTTTTTGGCAAGCCTTGTGGGACAGACAGGACGGTAATAAATTACGAGCTATTAAAGGCATTGTTGAGGAATGGCACTCGGAGTGTCGCCACAGTCGCCATGAGAAGGTGGTGTTGGCCCGTTTGCGCATTGGTCACACTCGACTTACTCACTGTTTCCTTTTGCGGGAGGTTGACCCTCCTGATTGTTATTGGTGTCGGCGGCCACTTACGGTCCGGCACTTCCTTGTTGATTGTCGCCATCTTGGTGGTGTTCGTCGTCGTTTCCGTCTTCCGCATGACATTGCGCGTCAATTGGGTGATAGGTCTGTCCTCCTGTCCGGTGTTTTTCAATTTTTGCAGGAGGTACAGATGTATGACAAGATTTAGATTAGGGGTTTGAATAATATCTCTGTAATGTGTGGTGCAGTGGCAACCCGGACCACTGCACTGTGACTGAGGTTGGTGCTAATGACCAAGATGTCGACGCGCCATTAAGCCTCATTCCCCCCCCCCCCCCCCCGAAAGGTATTATCTTTGAAAATAAGAATATCAAAGATAACATTCCAGTAATAATACACACGTTAGGTCTCTTGCAGTTTGACACCCTCCCCCACCCATGCCATTTTCACTTGTGCAGTGTTGCATTGAAGGGATATACCTCCCAGCGCCATTTTTCTCGATCCTCCGCATCAAGTACGGCCCCAAAGGTCTATTTACTTACCGTTAGTCTTTCCCTTGCTAAAAATCCGTTTTAAAATTTGGCACCTAGGAGATTTTCTGTTGAATATTACTAACTTTATTTACGTTCGTCCCGAACATATATGATGCATCGTGCGCCTACAATGACCTTGACGTTTTATCAGTGTGTGCGCAGTATTAATTTTAATCGTTTGCTAGTAATTACCATGAGATCAAAAATCTAGAAGGCTAATGCAGTAAAAATTAAAATTAATTATTCCAATAGATCGCCGAAGCAAAATTATAAGACACTAGTCTAGAAAATTATAAATTGTGATTTTAAAATACGAGAATCATTCCGGTTTTTAACGACACAATCAATGGGTTCACGCTGGCTGGACTATTAGGCGCAATGCCAATTGAGACACTCGCTACGATTTTCGCTGCGAGGAACGAAGCTACCGTCTCAGTTGACCTTAGCTGTGGTAAATACGCGGATGTGATCGTCGCGTGGGTGTTGTGAGGAAGGCGGAAGGTTATAAGGCAGGCTGGATGTTGCTTTAACCACTTGGTGAAAGGAAGAAAATCATGCATCGCATCACTTCGTTCCTGTATTTGCACGACGAAGGTGGTCCCATTTATTTTGCTGTTTTGTAAGTGAAATTTGTTTCTCTCGCCTTTAAAATTTTAACTTTTAATTTGTTTCATTGCCTTTGACTATGCTTCACTTTGGTATTTTGCTGTTGTTAATGTATTGATGTATAGAAATTTGATTGTTAACTAACTTGATAACGGGTGCTGTATACCACCGAAATGTCGTTAATTGTTATATATGAATTTGATTGGCTTCTTTTTTTTTTATTTATTTAAACGTGTTGGTGAGACAGTAAAGAAGTACATTGGCCCAACAAAGGAGTGCCAACATGTTGGCGGGGCAGTAAAGATCTACTCCGGCCCAATGAAGGGTGTCACATGTTGCTGAAGTAGTTACATAGTTTTTTTAGCCCAACAAAGGGATGCCTACTTGTTGGCTGACATTGATAGGCCCCACCTTGGGCCATGTAATTGCCCAAGAATAGCGCCAACACTGGACCAACACGGTTAAACCATTGCCAACGAGTCTCCTACATTACCTTCGGTTGACCAACATTGGCCCAATCATCTAGGGTTACGTAGGTTTGCAAGTTGCCAGTTGCTATGTCAGTAACGTTACCCAGTTTCCTACCGGAAACCGGAATTAGTACATGACCGGATTGGGATTTCCTAAGTCCAGTTCAAACAAGGTGTATGACTCCCTCCCCCCTTTTTGGGGTAATTCTACAACATCTCCACAAAGACCACAAGTGTCCCGCGAGTGGAGTTTTTCAAGCCTTTCAAACCATTATGGTTTCTATGATTTACAGATGAATTTGATGCGCTTACCATACATTACATGATAAAACGAGTCTTACATGAGTCATTACGTAAAACTGACTGTATTTTTTTTACGATAGAATGGCGTATTTATTTCGCAGATGCAGGCTTTCAGAGCTGAGTTGAATTGTTCCAAAGTGGCCACCAACAATCGACTGCATGCATACAGCTTTGTAGCGCGACGCCATAGCTGTAAAAAAGGTACACGGATTACAAACAAAAACGTAAAGTTTGCCGTAAAAAAGGAGGTTATATGATTTAATTTTCACTTGTTAAAAATTACACGGATAAAAATTGATAATTTTTAATTGAAATAATCAAATGTGTACAACTGAGATAATTGCATCTGTTTAGGTGCTGTTGTGCTTTACGAATCATATATTTAAAACGTAAAGCACAACAGCACCTAAACACATGCAACTTTCTCAATTGTACACATTTGATTATTTCAATTAAAAATCATCAATTTTTATATGTGTTCATTTTAACAGGCAAGTGAAAATTCAATTATATAACCTTCTTTTTACGGCACACTTGACGTTTTTGTTTGATCTCTACATGATTTCAAGGATGTACTTTTTCATTTTTGATTTATTTTTTAATAATATTCATGCAACTTTGTTCGCAAACATTTTTATGGTATATGCAAGGTTTCTTTACATAGAACGAAACCAAAGTATAACACCCCATCCTTCTTGGTCTGGGGAATGGATGATTTTTAGAGCAATATGGCTGCTAATATTTCAATAAAACGAGTAATTTTTGTAGTCCGTCTTTAAAATGTTCTCAGGCGTATTCGCGTGTCGTTTCATGCAGTTTCTTGAGAAAAATGAGCAACGATCATACGTACGGGGTCGTTGGTTCCAAAGTTTACGAGTGCCTTGGGGGCAAAACAAGACTTGAGAAGATTCCAGAATTCGCGAAAAGGAATTAGGAAAAGTCGCTCGGTGTGTTTGCGAAACATGAAATCGGAATGACAAATGAGCTGGCGAGTATAGCAGCAAAGGTGTGTGTGGGTGTACGACGCGGGGGCGAAGGATTGTTCATCGATTTTAGGCACTTGGCGTAAAACAAAGAAGAACCATAGAGATAGAGAAAGAAGAACCAAGATTCGTTCTGAATGGAGAGTGGCTGCTTTTGTGTGACGTAACGGACGCGGTTCGCGCGTAGGGTGTAAAGAAAACGCAACTGGTGGATTAGCGAACGGCGAAAACGGAAACTACAAATTTTGTTGGAATTATATTGGTGCACGAGCAGACGAGAGATCAGGTTCCACACTGGAACTTTTTAAGCTGCCTTAGGTTTGCTTTAATTATTATTTTTATTCTTGGGCTTTGATTTTTTACGTTTTCATGGATTTTAAAGTGTTTTGCTTGACTTTGGCTTCTTAGCCGTTTCCTTTATTGGTTGATAACGAAGTGGGGATTGCTACGAAACGTCGCAAATTGTTTATTTTATGTGCACTGTAATGGCGTCTTGTTTTTAGGATATGTATCATTACGTAAGGTGCTGGGGGCTTGCCAGCACTGTTTTGTTGAGTGACGTGTGTGTCACTCTTTCCAGCCCACTGGAGTTCGTGACGTCATGAAGGCAGCTTTTATGACGTCAAGCTTAAAGGGATATACCTCCCAGCGCCATTTTTCTCGATCCACCACATCAAGTACGGCCCCAAAGGTCTATTTACTAACCGTTATTCAATCCCTTGGTAAAAATCCGTTTTAAAATGTGGCGTCTAGGAGATTTTCTGTTGAATACTTGTTAACTTTATTTACCGCGTTTCGCAGTATATGATACTTTGCGCGGTTACAATAATCATGACGTTTCATCTCTGTGTGTGCATGTATTAATTTTCTAATAGTTACCATGAAATCAAAAAACTAAAAGACTAATGCGGTAAAAATTAAAATTAATTATTCCAATAGATCGCCGAAGCAATATTATAAGACACTAGCCTAGAAAATTATAAATTGTGATGTTAAAATATGAGAATCAGTCCGGTTTGTGACGACACAATCTTTAACTTGATCCTGTTTCGTGTACTATTCCCAAAGCCAACCGAGACAGCAGCTACGTTCCTCGCTGCGAGGAACTCAGCTACCACCCCAGCCGACCTTAGCGCTGGTAACTGCGCGGATGGCGATCTGTGCGTGGCTGTTATAAGGCAGGCCGGGTGTACCTTTAACTTTTAGCTACGAAAGGAGCGTTTTCGCCGTTCTTGTTCCACTACGTTTATTATCTTTTTTGGCGCAGAATAGTCGCTTAACTCACAACAAATGATAACCCACGACAAGCAGAAGCAGAAAAGTTGGAAGAAACCCGGAAAAGAATGGTTTAGGAGGGCGGAGATCATTAATTGTAAATGTGATTTTTATGGTGGCCATGTTGGCTGACCTGTTACAGAACTCGTCCTTTGATTCCTGAAAAAGTGAATCTCGTCGATCCAGCACTGGAAAGGGTCCTTGGAAAAGTCAGACAGCGCCGAAAACGGTAGTGTGAGAGACTACCAGCCTCCGTTAACGACATGGTATATCTGGCCTAATCTTGATATTGTCTTCCTTGTGATGATAGAGGTTTCACTGTTTGAGTACCCGGGTTTGCCACGATTCTCGTTGAGATTTCTTTCTCTCTTTCGAGAATGTGTAGTAAGGTTCGAAATTGATCCAGTTCATTTATGCTGAAGGCTGATCTCATCCTTACTTTCAAAATTATTCACTGCTTACTCCCGGTCGATTTACCGGTTTTTGGTTTTAGTACTGAGACTCGAACCCGGGGAAATGACTCTATAGGCTTGTAAATTCCAAGTATAACCTGAATTGCAGGAGGGCATTTTTTTGTCTGAGAGTGGTTCCAGTTTGGAACTCGCTCCCAAATGACATTGTTTCGTCTCCGTCGTTACATATCTTCCGCAAAAAACTTAATACGTGTGATTTAAGGGCACACTTATTACGCCCTGAAAACTGCCCTTGAGGCCAGTCACCCCTATTCACCTTAATTTCATATTTCTTCTTTTTAATCCCTTTTTCTTCTCCTAAGAAGTTTTTTTAATTCTTTTTAAATTTCGACGAGCATTTTTTAATGCGAATTTGCTTAAGTTTGTTTTTAAAAATTGGTGTGCTGTTAGTGGTCCACCCCGACCCTTGCATGTCCACTTTGCTCTTTTAAATGGTTCAAAGAAAGTATTATTATTATACGAGCATGCTTCACATGACTTAGGCTCCATGGAATCTATTTTAAAAACCTCCATTTATAACAAATGTTGCTTAACACACAAACCATGCACGGGGATTACGTACTTTATATTTGTCTGATTACAAGATGGGCCTGCTATCGATATCCTGTAATTCTTTATTCAAGATCATTGAAATAAATACCTTTTCTTCAGTACACTTCAATATATCGTCAGTTTCCAGGTAGGAAGCAGGATTAATGGGATTCAGCAGAATCGAGCGATTACTTAAAAAAAAAAAAAATGAGTTGGTAAAAACATTGACGAACCGGAGAGAGTCCAATACCTCATGGAGTTGTATTTCGACAACATGGTCTGCACGAAGTGAAACATTCACAAACAACAAAAAATTAAGTGCATGTTTTCAAATGAAACCTGTTCTAATGAAACGGGTAATTTTCTTTTCTTTATGTTTACGTTTTCTGCTAATTGGCCCTTATTAAAAATGTTGTTTTTTGTTTTGTTGTTGTTAATGGTACCATTGACATCATTCTCTTTCCTGTCATCATTGGAGAATGTGACACTCCCAGACTTGCTCCTCGTCTCGGCCAGTCATTCATAAGTGGGTTTTTTTTTCGGTGCAGAGTTTTTTCCCCATCCCTGTTTATTATTTTCTTTTTAAGGTCACGGCATGTTGAAGTCTACTGAAAGGTTTTCATTAAAGGGATATACCTCCCAGGGCCATTTTTCTCGATCCTCCACATCAAGTACGGCCCCAAAGGTCTATTTACTGACCGTTAGTCTTTCCCTTGCTAAAAATCCGTTTTAAAATGTGGCGTCTAGGAGATTTTCTGTTGAATATTACTAACTTTGTTTACGTTCGTCCCGAACATATATGATGCATCGCGCGCCTACAATGACCTTGAAGTTTTATCTGTGTGCGCGCAGTATTAATTTTAATCGTTTGCTAGTAATTACTATGAGATCAAAAATCTAGAAGGCTAATGCAGTAAAAATTAAAATTAATTATTCCAATAGATCGCCGAAGCAAAATTATAAGACACTAGTCTATACAATTATAAATTGTGATTTTAAAATACAAGAATCATTCCGGTTTTTGACGACACAATCAATGGGTTCACGCTAGCTGGACTATTAGGCGCAATGCCAACTGAGACAGTAGCTACGTTTTTCGCTGCGAGGAACGAAGCTACCGTCTCAGTTGACCTTAGCTATGGTAAATACGCGGATGTGATCGTCGCGTGGGTGTTGTGAGGCAGGCGGAAGGTTATAAGGCAGGCTGGATGTTGCTTTAACTTTCTCCTTTCCTTGCTAATATTTCATGTTGAAGTCATTCATACACGAAAAGAAAACCGGACGAATTTGAAAATGAGGGCGCATCATATTTCCAAACCTTCTACATGCAATCATTTGTGCACCCGTTTAATGGGTCGTGTTTTTTAAGCACACCGACAAATACGTACATGTAACCAAACATTTTCCAATCACCACTGAAAAAATACTTATTGCTGCGAGCCTCACAGTGAAACGAAAGAAACAAGATTAGTGGAACATAAATACAGATGCAAACCTATTTCCGTTGCATTTTGGACTAAATGTTAAAACCCTGAGCTGGAATTGCTCTTTCGACATTTGAGACTAAAGGTCAAAGCCATACTGACACAACCAAAAGGAAACGGAGATAGGCAGCATTTAACGCGCGCACACTTACATTTACACTAGTGACTGCGTCAGGACATAATTGTTTTTTTTTGGGGGGGGGGGGGGAGGCGACAGAGGGCACGTGTGGAAACAGAGTGGGACTAGAACATTTTTTTCAAGGCGCGTTCCATTATACAGTTTTATTCCATTTAATTCAACCTACACGTAACGGAAGTTTCAATGCAGTCAAATATTTTCTAAATTACGCCCCATAAACTCACAAAATAAGTTAGGCTACACACATATTGCAAAGTTGCTACAAAACTAATAAATAAACTAAAATAAAAAAAATAATAAATAAAAGCTCAATTTAATTTATTTATTTGAGTTACCATGGAAGGTTTTTTTTTTTTATTATTTTATTGTCTGGTGGTTATGTGAGTGTTTGGGTCAGGGAGGGGGGACTATCAGGGGGCCGTGAAATATTTTTTTTTGGGGGGGGGGGGGGCACGGGCCCCCCCGGCCCACCCCTAGCGCCTACACGTAATAAAAAACTTTCCAATCTCCACTGGAGGGGTGTTTGTTGCTGAACAACTTACGAACACCACACCGAAATATGCTAGGGCCATACAAAAGCCTCACAAATGAAATAATTATGATATCTTTCCTTTTTTTAGCTTGTTTATTTTAACTTGCCAATTCCCTTCCTTTTCTTTCCTCTAGGCTACTTTCGCTCAAAACGGATTTTCCCTTTAATCATCTTTAAGCTGCGTTGAGTGGCAATTCAATCCGTGTGTAACGTGGTTTGAATTTTAAAATCTGAATTAGGTTTAATTACAAAATCATGGCAAGCGCAGGCTAACCGCCAATTTTCCCTACAGAAAAATAATAGTGCTGTCCTTGGTATAGAAAGACCTCGATTACTGATTTTAAAATATATGTTTAAGACGTTTTTGCCTCGAAAACAGCTGTATGCCGGCGAAAGTTAATTAGCCTACCTGAGGGAATTCTGTCAACTAGAAAATTAGGCATAGAGAGCATTTTTTTTTATAGTTAGGTACAGACGGAATTCGTTTTGATAAATTAGGCTTATAGAAATTGTCAAAGAGCCTTTGTCGTGAAATTTTGATTTTACGTAATACCAGTTTAATAATTTTAAAATTTTTCGTTTGTCGGCAGCAAACCTTAAACTCTTCCGTGTCAGAGACGTACTCCCAAGCAAAAACGGAGCAAGAACAAAATTCAAAGATGAATGAAAGTATCACGTGGGTTCTCTGGGGCACAAGAGAAAAGCAAGCCAAGCACAGCTGTTGCCTCCAAGCCAAAAGGATGAAAAATCGAATCGCCTTACCATCCTATGTACGCATAGGACTTGACGTAAAAAAAAAAAAACCACCTCCCAATCAATTGTTAATCAATATATTTACTCAAATATGGCACTGAGGGCCAAATTTTTTTTGGGAAGAACACACAACACCTCACTGAACGTTAAAATGTTCATGTTTTAATCATGTATATTAGGAAAAAATTGCTTTTTTTCGTGTTGGGATAGATTAGGTTATGTTTGTTGCTTTAGCTCAACTTTCCCCAAGCAGGGTAAGGAAAAACATCAGAAAAAAATATTTTTCCCCCTTCGGCTTTTTTCCCGCGTATTATTTCCCATTGGATTTTTTCTGCAGCTTTTTTTCCTAGATTGGCTTTTGATTTTAATAGCCTAGAAAACCACAGATGAAAACTCATGGAACAAAAAATGAAAAAGATAAGATCAACAACACTTTATTGCAAACATGCAATTTATTTAAAATCAATTTTTAGTTTTGTCTTTCTCTTGTTCAAAGATAGAGGCTTTACTTTTAACTGACAGAACGAAAAAAAAAATTAAACAAGGATTTTCGAGGACAATTCAAGGATTTCAAGACCTGAATTTTTTCTTAACCAATTTCAGCATTTTCAAGGACTTCAATGATGTTGAGCGAACCCTCGACTCAAACCTATTTACATTTACTTTTGGCCTTAAATGTCAGACTGCCTGAGCGGGTAATTGAACCCACGACCTTTGAAACCAAACGCCTAACGGTAAGACTTCGGTCATGGGTTTTAAGGGTCGTGGGTTTAATTCCCCGCTCAAGCTCTGTGGGAAAAGGTGACCTGATGGTCAGCAAAACCGTCTCTTGTGCCAGAGGTCCCGGGTACAAATCCGGCCTCAGCCACCCCTGGCATTTTCGGGAAGAGAAGGACCCTGTGATGTCTCGTGCTCATGACGATTGTGGCATGCAAAAAAACCTACGAATTTCCGATGGGTTTTACCTAGCAAAATTGTCTCTCTCTCTTCTGGCGCCATGGCAACGGTTGGGTGCGCGGCAAAACCTAAAGCTATTAAAGCTCGGTTTGTCTGACATTTAAGCCCAAAAGGCAACGTGAGTAGGTTTGCATCCGATTTTATAAACACGTCTCGAGCTCATTTGGCTTTCCGTTCTATTTAATCATGTCTTAAGGCCTAATGTCAGTATTTTTATGCAAATTATTAAACTCGTACACTCCATGCTGCTTTTGTTCAAAAGGTACTGCCAACTTTCGTAACTCTTTGTACATAAATAAAATTAATATTGGTCTGTAAAGATTTGTTACAAAATGTTGTAGTAACGTGGCGTGCTTAAATCTCACGGCGTAAAATATTCGTATTAATTTTCCGTCGTCTATTGTGATTCTCCCGTCGCTTTCGCACCGTTATTTCTGAAATAAAAAAAAATGGAAATGAAAATCGTGAGCATATTTCATTCTGGTAAAGTAAAACTTGGGAGCTGTAACGCTGCATGCAAGAAAAAAACGACTAATGCGCCGGTTGTAAATAAAATTAAAAGCTGCGTTTTTGGCGTTTTCATGTGGTTTTGCATTAAGGCCAGGCTTTATTCTTCCTGGCTTCCTGTTGTTGCCATAATTTTTTTTATTTGACGTTCATTTTTATTAAGAACGGAGTCTCGTGCAACAAAAGCCTTTGAAAATATGACGTTTTCTTTTGTGCAAATGATATAATGAAAGCGAACTGCGACAACGGCCCTACGAAGCTTAATGAGATATGGCTGGTGCTCTTTCTCTCTCTGTCTCTCTCTCTCTCTCTGCGAAACCCTTGAAAATATGCTGACACCAATGATGGATGAAAAATAACGAAATCGCTGAATGATATAAAAGAAAAATGGAAATAAGCCAACAGCGAAAAATCATACTTTAGAATAACGTAGTAAAGTAAGCCACCTGTATGCACTTTCATTTAAAGGCACATCCGGTCTGCCTTATAACAGCAATGCACAGGTCTCCATCTGCGCATGTTCCAATTGCGCCGTTTCACGGGACTCGGCGTAGGAATACAATGGCAACTAAGATAGTATTGCCATCCTCGCAGCGAGGAACGCAGCTACTATCTCAGTTGGCTTTTGGAATACTATACGAAACAGCATCAAGTTAAAGTTTGTGTCGTCACAAACCGGAATGACTTTCGTATTTTAACATCACTCGTTATAATTTTTTAGGCTAGTGTCTTATAATTTTTCTTCGGCGATCTATAGGCATATATAATTTTAACTTTTACCGCATTAGGCTTTTAGATTTTGATCACATGGTAATTATTAGCGAACGATTAAAGATTAGTACATGCACACACGCACAGATGAAACTTAATGGTTATTGTAAGCGCTGCAGTAAATAAAGTTCCCAATATTTAACAGAAAGTCTTCTATAGACGCCATATTTTAAAACGGATTATTAGCAAGGCATTGACTAACGGTAAGTAAATGGACCTTTGGGGCCGTACTTGATGTGGCGGATCGAGAAAAATGGCGTTGGGAGGAATGTACCTTTAACCACATCACTACCATACCGCCTATACTGATATAGCCACTTGGCTCTCATTTTCTTACTTAACCAACCATGACCCTCGACACTGTCAATTCACGACTCGTCTGCTTTGCGCCCCCCCCCCCCCCACCTTTTTTTCTGTGAAACGTTGGCTTAGTGTACGATATTTCCTTTTTTACGATTGTTAGTCCGAAATCGACAAAACTCTTCACATTGCCAGCCGTTCCCCTTTTGCATTGCTACAGTGCTAAGAATGAACCCGCTCGCCCTTTTTCATTGCAACCGTGGAAAGAATGGACATGCGCGATCTGTGTAATAATTTAAGACATATCCTGTAGACAATGGGTACCGCGCACAGCCAATTGTTACTTGACTGCCACAATTTGCTACCTTTTTTCTGTTTCATTGTTTACTTGTTGCCGTACTGGTACGTGTCTTGCTGTGATTCTTTCCTTGATAAGGGACTGGACCGGGGGGGGGGGGGGGGGGG
>JAHWFP010199522.1:6270-18387 GCA_023313725.1 Lithobius niger
GCTGGAAATAATACTAAGGAAAATTGGAAATTAAGCCAACAGCGAAAATTCAGCCAGCGTTGTCGCCAAGATGTGTCCAACAATCTGCTCTTCCTCCAAGATAACGTTGTGATTGTCACACTACCAACAACAAGTGTCACTGTTACCGTAACATTCCAATGTTAACAATATTAAGAGCCATGCATTGCCTTGGCGACGAATTGTACTTCTCGAGGCCCTGTGTAAATATGGCTATTCCAATCCTCCAACTCAACTTGACAGAATGCATCCTACGTTTCTCTCATTGTGCAACATTTTGGTAAATATTAATTAGAATTATTTCCCCAACTTAAGTTACGTCATGTCCCCCTTAACTTTCATTAATTTCACACCCATCACATTAAGATTCGGAAGGAGGGCCTTTGTCAACCAGGGTGAGCATCATCTTTACCGACCATCATGTAAACAACTGAACTATAAAACTTCCATTCGTATAAAGCCAATCCGTCTTGGTCAATTGTATCACTTGTTTCACGTCTATTTCCACCAGCCATCGCCATTCAACAAACCAACAGACCCGTCCCTCCACTTACACCCCTCGTACTCTACAGCTTATGTAGCCTAAAGTTAATACCTATCATCTTAGTAAGTTCATTATTCCTGTAAATTTTTTTATTATTCTTCTTATTTGTACATCCTTCATGTTCCGCCCTTACAATATTGTTAAAGATTTAGTTTGCGTTAATGTATCTTATTATTCTTATGATTAATAATTCACATTTTTTTTCGTCTCTTATCAATCTCGCCTCCAGTCGTCTCGACCTCAACTCGACGCGCAGACGGACTGTCTCGACGGCGACTCGTCTCGCCGAGACGATGTGAGGGTCGAGAAAAGTCGATATTTCCTCACCTCGACGACAAAGCTATTGACAATTCATTTTTATTTTTTACATTCTTCAGAAAAATGGCATTGGTTATAGCCTTAAACTGCACATGTGACATACGAAATATTTTTTTAAGAGCTTGGGGTGTGCGAAATGAACCGGGGGGGGGGGGGGGGGGTTTTTCCACCTCACCAACACACTTTAATTCAATCCATCTTAATTTTTGGCCCTTTAACAGAGCCTGACGATGTCATTTTACCGAAAGTAGTACCAACGATATTATCTGTAAGCGCATCTCAGATCCCCTACCAATTTTTTTGTGATCGGCTAAGACTTGGGATCATCGCACATTTTTTATTACACGTTAGTGTAGGGGGGGGGGAGGGGGGGCGGGGAATTCAGGTTAGACGACAGCTAGATCATTAGCGCCAAGCTCAGTCACAGTGCAGCGCTCCGGATTGTAGGGATTGTAGAATTCCGAGTTGCACCTCAAGTGTAGTGGGTGTGGGTACCATTTGCCACAAAACCGACAGTAGTCCTTTCCCTGTCATTAGTACGTCCAAATTTTCAGAAATGTTTCGCGTCAATAAGCTATTGACGCGGAACATTTGTGAAAATTTGGTGGACGAATGCCATTGTGGTTCATTCGTCAAAATTTGGACGTAGCTTCTGATTTGGACAAGGCTGTAATATCATGTATGGTAACATATTATTTGTGGAAAACTACCCCCCCCCCCCACGGGTCCCTTTGCTAAATGTGAGAACCCTATACTTTGTATTTTATGAAAAAAAAAAAAAAAGTGTAATGCAAATACCCGATCATACACACGTGGTGAATTAGGGGTTATGTAGACCCCATAAAAGTGTTAGGTTATCAAAAAGTGTGGGTTATCAAAATTAGCACACGGTGACGTGCGGTGGGTTTTTAGATTAGCCGTATATAACGACTACACTTGTAGCATGGGGGTTGTCTTAGCGTGACGTCTCCACCACCGTGCATTAATTATACATGCACATACATGCATACACACACGTAAACATATTTCTGGGAAATTAATCAGGAGTGAAACGTATGTATACAAATAATAGACTTGACACGCGAAATGACACGCCCATAGGCGTACAAATTCAGTCCATGCACGAACTGTAGGAGTGTTGGCTGTTTTTACGTCACAAAGAAATGAAATAGGGTGTGTTAGGGCGCGTTTATGCAACGACCCGCCGCCCTTGCATTCTCGCAGCTAGAAGCTAGAAATCCTCTGAAATTCCAACATGGCGGCAGTTTTAGCTGCACCGACTCACAACGAATGCAGGCAATATCGCAAGTTTAGAAGCGACTGGTAAACTTGGTTCGTCAGAAGAAATTCTTTACCTTATTGTCACGGAATATAAGACTGCAAGCATTTACTCAAACGATGTCGGATTGAGCGAATCCAAATAGCGTTGTTACCATGGCAACGACGCCTTTGCCGTCTCAATTAAATTCTAGCTGCGAGAATGCAGAGGCGAGTCTTTGCGTATAAACGCGCCCTTATGAGGAATCGGAAAACCAATTGTTTGTTGAGTATATTTTGTTATACCGTAAATCGTGGATTAAACGCACATGGGCTTATGCAGTTAATTTAGCAAAAATAGGAGGGGTGGGTGGGCTTTAAATCAAGCATTATCAATTTTCTAACCTTTCTGGACATCTATTACAGAAAATTCGAAGCTTTTGAACGATCTCTGAAAGACCAATTTTTACATCCTTTTAATTGCTGTGAAGAAGGGAGGAGGCTTAGGTGAGAGATGCCCAGGCCTTGTGCAGGTGCTAGACACTAAAGGAAGAGTCCACTATTACTACAGGGAGGGAGAAGGTGCTAGGCGCTAAAGGAAGAGTCCACTATTACTACAGGGAGGGAGAAGGTGCTAGGCGCTAAAGGAAGAGTCCACTATTACTACAGGGAGGGAGAAGGGGCCAGTAAACATAGCAAGCAGTACTATCTTTATTCACATCATATAAGTTTGAGGTAATTTTTTTCGTAGAAAAACGACAATTTGAAGGGTGGGCTTTAACTGCACTATTTCATGATTTTGACTTTACAGCATTTTAGGGAGTGGGCGTTAGCTTCAACTGGGCTTTTAATACACGATTTACGGTATAGCATTTCTTTATGAAGAATTGTAACTATTATTTTTTCAGGTTCGAATGTTATTTCCTCCGTTCTAGGCAGGAAAGAAGGAGCGAGCTGCCTTTATTTGTATATCTTCGGGAGTATCATAAGGCATATATGGCCTGTATGCCCCGACGCTGAAGTGTCCATAATGACATTGGGCCACGTAAAAAAATTGTCTGGTTTACGAGCGAGGTTTCAAATTGAAGGACCAGCCAACCGGGCATTTTATTTTATTTTTTATTTGTAATAATATAACTAGGGACGTCGGCACTTCCACTGTCGACGTAATGGAGCGGGCTCCGCTGTCTTTGCTGTTTGGATGTTTGGCCAAAAAGGGTCGGCCTTTGAAAGTAGTGATATCATTCAACCAGGAAGAGGCCGCCATGGTAGCTATAGCTACTTAGCTGGAGAGTATCATGAAATCGTTATTGATGCTTCTTTCTCTCTTTGAATGGTGGACACTCATCCTTTAAGTTTTAGTTTTTCTGTATCCTTGCATTTTTCCCTTACATTTCCCACAATTCGAATTTCGGTCGCGTTGGGAGTTAACTTCAACATGACCCAATTTTAAGGCTGAGTCGATCAGCTTTTTTTCGACCCGAGCCGATCACTAAACGAAACTGGCCTATAACAAATCCCGTAAAGTTTAAATATGTTCCTTGTAATTTCTAAACAATAAGAGACATCTGCTCGGTGTTTGTACAATTGGAAAACTGGTGGAAAAAAAACTTTCCAAATGGTGTATTCAAACGTCAAAATCGGTCGACGAAAATATCTTCAATTTGGTTATTACCGATCGATCTATCTGGATTTTATCGACAGTACCTGATTTCGACCGGTACTGCAAATGTCGGTAAGGAATTACGTGAGGCATTCTGAGTCGGTAATTGGGATCGGCCCAGCTTTACAAAATTTGCTTTTACTTGTTTACAGTTAACAGACACATGTTTGCTAGTGAGCCCACTCAGGGTCAGGTTGCTTTAATTTGAGTTCTAAAGGCTCATACAGCCATACACTCACCATATTACCTACCTTACCTAACTTAAACGCTATACATTCCATGACAGCCCGCCCCTTTATCACCAACAATCAATCTTTTGACAATCGGTTGGCTTTAACAATTAGAAACGGCCTCGCTGTCCCCTTGTTGTTTGGATTTTGGCTCTTGGCTATAGAGCAGTGACATTTGCCGCCATATTGGCACCAGTATGGGTTTTGGAGGGCATAACTACAAGGTGCACTACATAAAAATGGAGGGAAAAACAACGGAAGAGCGGATTTCTTAGGCTTAAAATAACGTTGTTTTCTCCATCAACAACAAAAATCGCGCGTTTTAGGTCTAAGAAATCACTCTTCACAGCATCGGCTTCAGTATGACGCCCTTCTGCTTCTCTCTGAAGTGCCCCTTGCAGCTAACCCATTAAGGCTCCAGCATAGAGTTATATACAATAATACTACGTCGTGTCACTGCTCTATTGGTCCATTTTGTCACTCTGATAGTTCCTCAACCCCATGACCGATTCCGGATTTTTTTTATACACCTCGTCCAGACGGCTGTGCTACTGCATGCAAAGTTTGGTTTGGACAATCCTTGCGATTTTCGCGTTATGAGCGGTCTAAGATTACATTGGAGTGGGATCATAGCGGAGATTCGCTCGGCCTTCGGCGCGCTCCGCTCCAATAATAATAAATTCATTTATACAGCCCCCCCCCCCCCCCCCCCCCAAAAAAAAAATGTATCGGACAGAGAACGGAGCGCATCCTTCACCTATATACGTAGTCCGAAATTAAAAGAGCTGAACATGAATAAGAAGATACAATAAGAACCTGGATGGAAGAATTTAAAAAATGCAGGTTAAATCACCCTTTGCCAAATTTTATTTAACTGACCACGTTTCTTTGCCATGTACCCAGCAGAAACGTGAAGAAGTGTGTAGTAAGCCTAAAAAATATATATTTTGCTAATCAGTTATTTATCATCTAGTATTCAGAGCATTTTTATTTTGTTTTTAGTTTTGCTACATAACTAATCTTAATGGTTCGAGCTAGAGGCTTGAAATTAGCACCATTGAAAAGCTCGTTTCAAGACAGTTAAAATGGCATATTCAAGATTTAGCAGAAATCTGATTTTTTTTGCAGGTGGATAAAGATTCAGATAAAACATTTTGACCAGCGATAATTTACGACACCCGCATGCGCCTGTAAACCAAACAATTAACTTTAGTGTCCGTGGTAGGTAAGAATATACGGCATTTGGTGGTTAAAAGGTTTCCCTTGGCACAGGGTTTCGTTAGGACCCCAAGATTGATTTCAGAAGTGGTGCCACGAAGTTCGTCCCTTACGGCCCAAAATGGCATCCATCTCTCAAAATGGCCACCGTAATCTTCCAAAAAATGAAAACCGTGCTACATTCGTGATACTGGTGTCATTTTAGATTATAATTTTAAACTAATACTTGTCTACTAGTATAGTACTAATAGTATGCAGCAGCGAGACCAGTGTTTTCCTATTACCAAATCTAGTTAAGTCAAATTGGATCAAATGCTCGGAATAATTCATAATAAGGTAATTTTTGGCACAGACGTTCGTAGTAGGGATGTGCAAAACTAGAAATTTCGAGTCGAGTTCGAGTTTGACTTCACTGTTTAAACTCGACTCGATCTGAAAACTTTAAACTCGAAATTTTCGAGTTTCGAGTTTTACTGAGTATCGCGATGAGAATTTCGTTACTCCTTTTTGCTTCTGTCAGTCAGTCTGAGACGTTCTCACTTCTACAACCTTTAGTTAGGGACAGTGGATATCTTTGTTCAGTTTTAGCAAAAAAGATCGTATCTTCGATAAATTGCAACAAAACTTACCATATTTACTTAAGTTTTTAGAATAAATGCTTAAAAAATGTGGAATATATCTTGTAGGTATACAGTGACTGTATAGTGTGTATTTAATGCATTTAGGCCTTGGCCCCAAAACCTGCCTTTGTTTTTCTCCCGGAATTTTCCAAGTTTCTGTGAGAAAATCAGAGAATTTCCCGAGTTTTCCTAGTTTGTAAAACCATATTCGAAACTCGAACTCGACTCGAAACTCGATACTCAACCCCCAACTCGACTCGAACTTGACTCGACTTGAAAAAAGTTGTGTTCGCACATCCCTAGTTCGTAGTGACATCAAGTTCAACATACTAAAAGTCCTTAGCGGTCCGTGTTGAGCTAACGCCGCCATCTTGGAAACATGGCGCCCGAAAACGATTTTTCAATATATCTTGGTAACGGTTGCTCGGGCATGAAAATATATATTCTGTCAAAAAATGTGCACCATTTTCTATTCATTTTTTTCGTAGACTTCAGCCAATAAAGGGTGTAGAAGAAAGTTGAGCTAATGCCGCCATCTTGGAGACACGCACTCAAAATCGGTTTTTTTTTCAATATATCACGGAAACGGCTGCATAAAATATGTTTAATCCGAAATTGTAGAGTATGGAATTGTCTACAAAAAAAGGTTCTATTCGTTTTTTTTTTTTTTAACTGAGTCAATGATTCAGTGAATAAACGGTGTCAAATATAGGCCACGCATGTGACCATTAATGCAACAAATGTACAGTTCCGGTCAAAAAAAACGCCTTCGTTATAAGGAAGAAGTTGCAGGATTAATGTATATGTGACTCTGAACGAAAATGTTGATATCTCGAAAACTACTGGACAGAATTGAATGAAACAAACAATGGGTTGCGTATTATGATATGAGCTATGTTTATATGCGTATTACATAAAATGGTAAGTAGCCAATATAACTGACCGAGCGAGCAACACGAATTGATAACTAATAATATATCTCATAAACTACTAGAACGCATTGAATAAAACAAAAACTGGATTAATTGTTATGATGTATGCTATATTTGTATACGTATGACGGTGAAATGTTAAGCAACAAACTATAATATGCAATTCAGTCTTTGTTTCATGAAAATCCATCCACCAGTTTTCAAGATATCAGCTATCATTAAATTTTTCTCGCTCGGCCAATTATTTTCAGTCAGTTAACATTGTATTTAATAAGGGTAGAAATACCGTAAACAATCTAATAAGCAATTCAGTCTTTGTTTCATGAAAATCCGTCCAGTAGTTTTTGAGATAACTGAATTTCTTCATTGTTGTTATTACGAAAAAGGACGTTTTTTTTTACCGGAACTGTACATTACACATCATATAGTTGGGCGGCTTGTGGCCCAAAATTGATAGAATTTTTCATTTTCTGTGCAAAGCATGAATGCATATGAAGAATAACTGGAAAAAAATACCTATGATAGCAAGTTCAAAAAACCCCTGGGGGAGGTGGAGGGGGTCATTTACCCCACCAAAAAAGGTAGTTATAATGATTTCCGTGTTCAAAGTATTCTTTTGATCCCTATAATTGCCCGAAATGGATATGTTTAGGATTTTCTGAAAGGTGGGGATGTATTCTTTCCATCAATCATAATCAAAAATGTTTAACTTAGGTAGGGACTATCGTACACCCATTTAAAGGTGAAGAGGTAATGGCATAGCGACAAAAGTGTAAGTTGAATTTCGAATTCAAAGTGCCCTTGCGAGCCCTGTAATATCCCGAAATGGACATGCTTAGGATAATCTGAAAGGTAGGGATCTATTCGTTCCATCAATTCTAATCGAAATTGTTTAGCTTATATACAAATACAAATATGAGCATTACACTGGCACTTTGACATTCAAAACAGCCGCTACACCACTTACAGCTACACCGTAAAATAGGCGTAGGACGGTCCCTATCTAACCTAAACAATTTCAGTTAGGACTGGTGGAAAGAATAGATCCCCACCTTTCAGAAAACCTAAGGGTATCCATTTCTTGCTATTATAGGATTCGCAAGAGCACTTTGAATTCGAAAATGAAAGTATGCTTTTGCCGCTACTATTACCTCTTCACCTTAAAATGGGTGTAAAACGGTCCCTATCTAAGTTAAAGAATTTAGGTTAGGATTGATAACAAGAATTTATCTTTACCTTTCAGAAAACCTTAGGCATGTCCATTTCGGGCTTTCAGAGGGTTCAAGAACACTTTGAACACGAAAATCACTGTAAGAACCAAGTGAAAAAAGCGTTCACGCAAATTAAGGGTGATATACTTTAAAGATGATTTTGGGGTTCAAGGGTTGCATATACGTAAAAGATGTATATTTTATATCATGAACGTTTTTGCTTCACATTGTGCTTTTGTTAACGGTTAAGGAGTTACAGCCAGAAAACCGTTTTTTGCAGGTAAATCACCCTCCGAACTTGCTATCAGCTATTTTTTCCTAGTTACTCTTCATTTCATTTAGAAAAGTGGATCCATACCAAATTTCATGCTTTTCACGGAAAGTGAACAATTGCATCAATGTTTGGCCCCAAGCCGCCCTGATATATGAAGTGGGCACAACATCACGAACGGTCTGAAGAGGATGACATTTTTGAATTCAGCAACAATATTTAGTATGAAAACGACACCATTATCACGAACGTAACACGGTTTTCAAGTTTAGAAAAATTAGAGGGCGGCCATTTTTTAAAATGGCCACCATTTCCGGTCCTAAGGGTCAAATTTCGTGGCACCACTTCTGAAATCAATCAAGGGGCCTTAACGAAACCCTGTGCCAAGGGAAACCATTTAACCATCAATTGCCGTATATTTCACTTTTTTTTTTGTCATGTACCATGGCCTATACTTTACATGGCCTATCGCTTGCTCATTTCTTTTTACTGGTTGCGATTCCATGCGGCCAGTTGTAAAACGGGTAATCATAATTGTTTTGTGGATAACACACGCTAAAATTGTGCTGCGTATGTTTTCACCCAATAACTTACGTGAGAAAAGTACTCGTGCTGAGGTTGATGCATGCAAACCCCTTCTGATAATCAGCAACGCTAAAAAAAAAATAACGTAAAGCGAGGATGGAGTGCGATTGCTCAAGCCAAGGTCAACTTAGGTAAAAATTGTGTTTTCGCCTTCCGACTCCATGACAGTTCTCATGCTGGCCGGCAAGTTAAAGGCTATTTGCGTTGCTTTGGTAAAATAAGGTTCTATAGCGATGGTGCATCCAGTGACTTGGATCCGGTAAGGGAAACAAGCAACTTCAATCTCAGACGGCCTTTTAACAAGGGATGGAGTATGAAGCGAGACTGATACGGTCCAGCTTTTCCGTTAAAGGTTTTCAACTTTGGTTAAACACTTTTGTACTTGGATTTAATATTAAGGAAAATTGGAAATTAGCCAATAGCGAAAATCGTACACTAGAAAAACGTAGTTCAGTAAGCCACCTTTATGCACTTACGTTTCGTCGGAGTGGCATGACGCGGATTTGCACCGGCTACCCAGTTCGCCCCCAGATCACTTGCATAGCGCCTTAATCGCTATGGCCACATCCTCCACTGGCTCATACACCTGTACTTAAATAGTTTAAGAATGTAATATTAATGGTTTACGTAATTGTGAATTCTAATGAAATTATTATTACGCACAGTAAACGCATATGTACTTGTATTTTTTCGAACTTTTTTTTTTCAGGTAAATTTGTAGCTTATATTTTCTAATCTTGTAATTTTGTTTCGTCATTTTTTACAATTTCGTAATTTTGTTTTTGCATAATTTGGTTTAGTGATTAAAACATTAAATAGTTTGAAGAGATTGTTTCAGTGCCTTAATTTAAAGTGTATAAATGTTAAATTCGCAGTGCGAGTGTTTTAAATCCCAATCCAAGAGTGTGAATTTGAAATCCACCAACGTTAAATTAAAGTATACAAAAGTGTCAAATTGGCGTGCAAAAGCGTTAACCCAAAGTACAAACCCTGAAAAATGTTGGTTTTCCGCTCTTTTTCGGTTGTGTCGTCCCCCCCCCCTATCCCCCCCCCCTTTGACACTCTGTCGATGCCTAAAATTGGGTACATAAGCCTAAAGTTACAGTTTCGGTCAAAAAATCTCCCTTTTTCGTTATATCGAGGGTCGTAATAACAACCATGGAGAAATTCAGTTATCTCGAAAACTACTGGACGGATTTTCATTAAACAAAAACTGAACTGCTTATTAGATTGTCTACTGTATTTCTACCTTTATTAAATACTACGTTATCTGACTGAAAAATAATTGGCCGAGCGAGAAAAACTTGATATCTGATTATATCTCGAAAACTAGTGGAAAGATTTTCATGAAACAAAGACTGAATTGCATATTATACTTTTCTGCTGAATATTGCATGTCAAACGTATAGAAATATAGCATATATCATAACAATTAATCCAGTTTTTGTTTTATTCAATTTTATCCAGTAATTTATGAGACATATTATTAGTTATTAACTCGTGCTGCTCGCTCGGCCAATTATATTTGGCTACTCACTATTACATATAATACGTATCGAAATATAGCTGATATCATAATAAGCAACCCAGTTTTTGTTTCATTCAATTCTGCCCAGTAGTTTTCGAGATATCAACATTTTCGTTCAGAGTCACATACATTAATCCTGTAACTTCTTCCGAATAACGAAGGCGTTTTTTTTTTTTACCTAAAGATACATTATGAAATGGGGGGGTCTACACTTTCAAATTCCTAATAAAACAAAGATTGCGACGTCACTAAATTTTAAAATCCTACCAAATTCTAAAATCGGATATAACCCGCATTATTATATGCGCCACCTTGTCTAGCCATTGACAGGTTATCAGATTTCTAACGTGATTCGCCAAAATTTCTTGTTTTTCTCCGCAACCCGCAAGAATTCTACATTACAAT
Organism: Lithobius niger; assembly: GCA_023313725.1. Classification (NCBI taxonomy): domain Eukaryota; kingdom Metazoa; phylum Arthropoda; class Chilopoda; order Lithobiomorpha; family Lithobiidae; genus Lithobius; species Lithobius niger. The sequence continues at coordinate 17,071 of JAHWFP010199522.1, forward strand.
ACAAACCGTCGCACCGTCTGTGACCCCTGAACTTTGCCTTCACTCCGTTTGGAGCATGGGAAAGCCATAACGAAAAATACGAAACTTAAATCCAGGCGAACATTTCACCATTCGTTCTATTTACGGAGTCGTCGCCACAATGACGTCAGAGCGAAATGATCAATTCGGGATATTTTCGTATCCGTCTGTCTGCTCAGCAGTTTCAAAACCATGCCCATTTTGATTTAATAAAAAATGAGCATTTCAACTCAAAAAAAAATTGTTAAATATCTCGGCGTCGTGACGTAAGAACGACCTGAAATACGTCACGGGGCCATCGAAAGGTTAGAGATAAAATCGTGTGCCGTGATGTCAAAATGCCCGACTTACCTTCGAGCAGACGCTTAAACCAACTTGATGGTTAGGCCTAAATATCGTTGGTGGCTCTTGGTGGAGGTGTCGTAGGCGCTGTTAAAACCAAATAAAATTGCTCCGAGGTTCCCCTGTCGTTGGTATGGTTGACCAAAATGGATAATGATATGTATATTATTCCGTTCGGAGATAACGTGGCGGCTGTGGATTTTGGCAATGCCGGCCGGCTGCAATGGGATAGATGTGATGCGGGAAAGCCGAATTCAGAGCGGTGCTTTTCGGGTCTTGGCGATGTTGAGATAGGCCTAACGGGAGGATGAGGCGATGACGGGCTTTTTAGAAAATCTCCTCTCCCCTATCCTCAGGGCGATGTTCTACAAATGTCTCCCCACCGTAGGCTGGTTTTCTGTGATGGGGTGTTACGTAGCTTGTATCCCAACGCACACATAGGTAGCTTTTTCCCGCAGATTCACGGTTTAGAGTTCAGGAAATGTGAGACAGAAATCGGGCTTTCCCGGAATCGCCAGTCGACGTGAGATCCAAACCTCACTGTTGGTCGAACCACCACGACGGGGAGGAAAAATGAAAAGAGAAATAACGTTAACGTTAGCGGCGTTGAACAGTCTACGCTAAAACACACACAGACACACAAAACACAGACATCAAACACACCTTTTCCCAATGCGAGACGTGTAAAGCCGGCTAAGAGGGAAAACCAACGCGCGAGCTCACCACGGACACAAAATGGTGGCCGACCTACGCCGCACGATGTGATCGATTGTAACGCCAGGTAAGCAGCCCTGCATTTCAACTGTATATCCCCCCCCTTCCCCGCTGCTTCACGTCCTCCCCCCCCCCCCCCAACTTCGAATCCACACCCCCACCTCTGACTCAACCGCCTACATCGATCGAGAACGCATGCGTGCTGCAAGCCGGTGAACTGGCGATTCATCTCATAGCGAAAGT